>JAXCLR010010427.1:0-10447 GCA_035584095.1 Annona squamosa | reverse complement strand
ACATGAGTTATTCTTATGTGATATTATTATTATTATTATTATTATTATTATAAATGATTTAATTATTTGAACATTATTAATTTATTTTATTTTTATTATGTTAGATATGTTTGAAAAATTACAAATTATAAATACACAAAGATAACAAAAAGGATTTAAGACTCAAGAATTAAGAGTCAAGGTTTATTACATATAATGAAGTTGACTTTTTCTAATTAATCAACTTTTGAAAATATTTTATTAATTTTTCTGCATATTTTGTTGCCATGATTAGTTTAACATAGACTTAAGAGTTATGAATATATAAATTTATCTATATAATTAATTAAAAATAAAATATTTATAATATCATAAATATTTTATACTGACATTACCGGTTGCCGGTACGCTTAACCGGCGAACCGGTTCGAACTCCAGTCCGTTGATCGGCCGGGTGATTCTGACAGTGGAAAGAAAGAATCAAAAACGACAATGTGTCGAATCTATTGGGAATGAGAATGAAACCGTGATTAGACGCCAACAGATCAGGTCAGCTTAGGTGATCCACTTTTCGAGATTAGTCCCCATCCAACATAAATAAAATATTTGCAACGACCGACCAGAAGCATAAAGTCCTTACGAACTAGTCATTTGAGGCTTTCGCCAACGACCTGCTCCAGCGTATCATCTACATCCGAGCGACGGCCAAGTACGACTGACGGCGAGTGCGAGGACAGTATGGTAAAATCGCATTGGGTCCGAGAAGGAGAGCGACCGAAACGTTGTTTCAGTTTCGGCGCCAAACGTCCCCAACCAACCATATGCATAAGCAGGAAAAGTAGAAGAATACGTGCTTTTCTTCCGCATCTCGGCTCTCATGGCGATCGACGACGACGGCTCCAGCGATGAGAACCCGAAGATATGCACGGTTCTCGGCGGCCGCAGCTTTATCGGGAAGTCGCTCGTCTCGATGCTGCTGAAATCCGATCGCTGGATCGTCCGGATCGCCGACCGTTCTCCGGCGCTGGTCCTAGACCGGCGCGAGCAGAACTCGATCCTATCGGATGCGATCTCGACAGGCCGGGCGTCGTTCTACCAGGTGGATGTCCGAGAGAAATCGCAAGTCCGTGAAGGTATTATTCTGGATCAATCTCTAGAGTTCATTCTGAGTTGTTGATTGCAATCTCCATGGGTTATGGCAGCTTAATTTATTGGAGTTCAATAGTCTCTTGATGCAGTTTGCTTGAACTTCTCGGAATTGTCAAGTAGTATAGAGTATGGTTGTATAAATGATAAGGAGATGGATCCAGGTCCTGGCTGGCTTTAGCGCTATTTATTTGTTTTCGAAAATGGTTACCGATCTGAACTGTTGACTGAGTTTATCCTTCGGCGAGTATGAAAATTCGCACCGGTAGATACACTTTCTGCTGGATCATAGCAAATAAAATGGACGGTTTATGATGCAAATGGAAAAATAGATGCTCTTACAATAATGACGTGGCCTTTGATTTACGATGGAAAACATCATATAATCAGTCATAAAGAAGCCAGATAGTTTTTGGCTGGTGATAGCCCTTCATCATCGTGAATTTTGGGGTATGAAAGGTCTTTTAGTTACCATCACAATTTATTGGATGCTTATGTATCTTTAAGAACATGAATGAACATTCATACTTGTATCAGTGGACCCAATGTAGTGAATACATTGAACACCATAAATTCTTTTAATATTTATGTGAACTGAGATTCTTCGTTTAAGTGAGACTGTTTCCGCTTGCAGATAGTGCATATGTATGCCAATCCATTCCACGCAAATCATTACATGAATGCAGTTGCAGAAATACTAAACATCCATTATGTTCTTCAAGCAATTGAACTTCTTCCTCCCTCTGATGTTTCTGGTTTCTCAGGGACTGTCGTGTCATGTATGCACCAATGATGTTCTGTTTGAATCCATTAGATTGGTGACTTTAGACCTTTGTGCTCTATATTTCATCATTTGGCTACACATCTGGACAAAAAAAAAAAAAAAAAACAGAACAGAACAGTAACAAGCTTTCATACCGTTCCTTTGCAGCAATCAAAGGTTCTGTGGTTGTCTTTCACATGGATACATGGGATTCATCTGTCAATGATTTCTACCATAGTTATATGCTCATCGTTCAAGGTGAGGTAAACCCCTCATATGACAGTGAAGTTGCTGTTTTGAAGCCCATTTAATTGTCATCACTTATTACTTCTGATAGCTAATTGTACAGGTACCAAAAATGTTATCAATGCTTGCCAAGAGTGTGAGGTTAAAAAGCTCGTGTATAACAGTTCTGCTGATGTCATTTTCGATGGGGTACACAGTATCGTCCATGGAGATGAGTCTTTGCCATATCCTTGGAAGGTGTGGCTTTGTTCATTGTTGTTCCTTCTCTTTTTTTCAGAGGCCACTTAAAAGCTTTCTTTGGTTGATTCTTGAACGTTTTTCCCTCATTGCTGCTCTCTTTTGCACTCTCATAGTGCAGTATGAAGACGTGCTAGGTGATTTGAGGTCTCAGGCAGAGGCATTGGTACTGTTTGCCAATGGCAGTGATGGTTTACTAACTTGTGCCCTGCGTCCCAGCAATGTTTTTGGTCCCGGGGAAAGACATTTTACACCAATTCTCATTGGAGAAGCAAAATCTTTCCGAGCTAAGGTTTGAATTCTCTGCATTCTGCCTTTTTTGCTGGAGAATGTATTTAGCAACAACATGTAATATATAATATTACTAGGAAATAGGAATAGAACTGAATGACACTATAAGACTGCATATATTACCCATGTTTCTCCATCTCCTAATAAGGTAATTGGTTCAAAAGAGAGGGGATGTGACCTTGGAAGTGGTGGCAGATAAGTGCACACAGTGTGAGCAGCTGAGGTAAAAAAGCAGCATTAATTGCTGACTAAGAACTAAGATGGGGAGGCCAGAGCTGAGTGGCAAGTGAGGTTGATGTAAGAATCTGGAAATGTTTGCAAATATTAACATGTGTACATGGGTGCCCTTCCCCTAATGTGTGGTAGCTCTGTTGCACTGGATTTGCCCTTTTATATTCATTCAAAATAACACTCAAATGATTCAACACAACAAACTTCACAATAGTGCACCCTTAAAGCAAATGCACTACAATATTTTTTAGTATCAAAATTTATAAGCTGGAAATTTGTAATGTGGTGTTTTTTTTATAGTACAAAACAGAAGATATGTCAGTGTGGCTTTATGTAATGGCTGTCAAACTTTAATGCAAATTAAATTAGTGCTTTTATGCATCTTCTCACAGCCTATTTGTGAGATATGGGGATTTTGGGCATTTTCACCATTAAAAAATATGTCTATGTGGCATAATAGAAATAAGTATGGATCAGTTCATTAAAGTGTTGATCGCTGTATCAGAATAGTCTCATTCAATATGACTATGAATAGCATGACCTTAAAACACATCATGTCGACCATTTTAGGGCTAGACCACTAAAGAGGGAATATGTCATACTCTTGCATAGAGCAATTATTTAATTTATTAGAAAGAATAAAGGAGACCTTAAAATGATCTTTAAAGCTCACTGACTTAAAAAAGTAAGTTAAAAATGAACAAATTTTTTAAACGAAGAAAATAAAGAAATCTTTGAAGGGAATAAAATAAGTGAAATTTTCGTATAAATAATGCTGTACTAGGATTTCAATCACAACAGATTAATCTTTATTGGAAAAAAAGATTTAGATAGATTCACATTATTTTGTAGGAAGTAGGAACATATTTGAACTACTGAATTGCATGTTCTGGATCCCTTGATTTTGACCTAAAGATTCTTCCATTGTTAACAAATTCTGAAAGCAATAGCGTGCTGCCATAAAGGATTATTCCAGAAAAAAAAAAAAAAAAGAAAAGAAAGAAAAGAACTATGAATACAATTGCGAAGTTCATGAAAGTACCTCACATCAGCCTTATACATTTTTGGATCCCCCCAATTAATCACACATGCTGAAATAGATTTTTTTTTTTTTGGTTTATAAGTAATCGTGAATTTTTATGGTAAGTTTGTTTCTGAGGCATAACCTGTAGGCTCTCATTTCAGTTTTTTGTAGGGAATGGTGGAAATTTGTGTGACTTCACCTATGTTGACAATGTTGCCCATGCCCATGTCTGTGCAGAGGAAGCATTAAATCCAGGGGTCACATCTGTTGCTGGGAAGGTATTCTTTCCTATTTTTTCTAGTCTTCATTGAGGAGCCATTGTTTTCCGCTTATTAATATGATCTTGTTTGTGCCCATATTTGGCAGGCATTTTTCATCACTAATTTTGAGCCATTGAAGATAATTGACTTTGTTTCTCTAATATTGGATGGACTAGGCTTTCCAAGGTATCTCTCTATGGAATATGTTCTGTTTGAAAATGTCGAATAGCCAATAAAATATTAGCCTGCTAATAACCCGACTTAGACCAGAATTACCTTGATGTTATTTCGCTTTCTTTTTCATGTTTGCGGTTACTGTATTAGCTTGAACTGAAGGTTTGGTATTTTTTTTGTTGTGTGTGTGTGTGTGTGTGTGGGGGGGGGGGGGGGGGGGCGGGAGAAGAATGTGAGTCTAAAGGATGTAAACTCTTCAGCAGTTTCAAATTTCTGCAGTTATATAGAGATCAGTAACGTTACATAATTTTCCTTTTGTGTCTTTCCTTTCTGATTCTGATCTGTCAACTTTATTCTTAGTGTGATAATCACTTTTCCATAATTGAAAAAGCTAAGCATAATTTCTTACCAACTAAAAATCATCAATTTTGCTGACTATGTGTTTTGCCATGTTAGAATAATGCCTCCACATGCATCTTGTAGGGATTTTTTAAGTTCTTGCTAAATGCTCTGATAGGCACCTTTGCTTGATTCCAGGCCTTGGATCCATCTTCCTGCCAAGATTGTGTTGATTACTGTAGTGCTACTTGAGTGGCTGCAAGAAAAGTTTGACTTGCGTATATGTGGCTGTCTACAGCTGAATTCCTCGATGGTTCATTCCCTCTCATGTACAAGAACATTCAGTTGTTCTAGTGCGCAGAAACAACTTCATTACTCGCCCATTATCTCCTTGGAGGTTGGTGAATCACTTGTTCTTGTGCATTCCCAATTTTCGTCCAGGATTGACTTTGTTTTAAGCTCATGTGTCATTTATTCATGGAATCAAGAAAATGGAAATAGCTGTTCATTGTTGTAGCAAGTTAGATGCTTGGCTCATTAAAAAGAGGAAGCCCAAAAGATATATTTTAAAATTTTGTATTTTTCATATAAATATAAAGGCCATAGTAGTCTGACTCCAACAGAGATGGCTAGAAATCATATCCATGTTTTCTTTAGTAGTTTCATGATGCTTTCTATTCCTTTCCTGCTCTTTTGAGTTTCGTTAAAAATATAAATAATAAAAAAGTCCTTATGTTTTTGTTTGAAAGCAGTTCCTAGAGACCCTATGTTCTGCTGAGATATGTTAATGAGTGTCATGACTTAAATTTCAGGAAGAAATAGCATTTCAACTGTTAAATAAGGAACCAGAAAATGTAGGGAAAGAATACATTGAATGGGCTCAAGTTATTAAATCTTACTCATAGGCTTATCGGTTACCTAATTTTCAGGAAGGTGTTGCATTAACTATTGAATCATACTCTGATCTGGCGGCAGATTCACCATACTTGAAACATCGTGACCGTTACCATCCATCAAAAGCAGAGAAGCTTTTGGGCTGTGGAAGAGGTGGGTTTAATGGGAGCAAGTTAATTTGTATTTCTCAATAATGCAATATATATGATACTGCAAGAACACAGAAAATAGCCTGGTCTAGGATGTAGGCATTGTGCTTCAGTCACATACTACTTCTGTTGGATGACATTAGTTTATAAAGTTCTTTGTACTGTATGGTGTTGTACCTTTTTCTGGTTTTAACGATGGATTTTCTTATTGCAGTTGCTGACCTGTTACTTTGGCGAGATGAAAAGAAAACATTTACATTTTTGCTCGCCCTGTTTTTTCTTCTTTCTTGGTTTTCCCTTTCTGGAAGGACTTTTATCTCGTCCATGGCAAGGCTCCTAGTGATGGTTTCAGTAGTCTTCTTCATCCACGGCATTCTTCCCTCGACCATGTATGTACTCTATTATTTCATTGATTCATAATTATCATATTGAAAATAGGTTTTCATCTTCTGAAAGCAGCAGATGTGCATTTCTTTGAACAGATCTTGCAAGTAAATATAACAAAACTACTTGCTGCTTAGAAAGATACAATTCCATTCTCATGTACTCATGAACCCCCTGCCATTGAATTGGAATTTTGGACAACTATTTACTAATCAAATGAACGGTTAAAGAAGGCTGGAGAAACCATTGGACATTACATGCTGACACTTCCTGATTAGATAGTTCTGCTTGTATCAGAGTGATGGACCACAGATTGCCTATGAGCTGGAGTTTTCTAGACTGTCCAGATTCACTATCTTTCTGTTCACTATCGAAATATGCATATGCATTATTATCAAAAGCATAAATAGATATATATTTATATACGAGATATGATTCAATATGTATATATATATATATCGGAATTTATTCAAGTGCATTCGAACCGCACCATAATTATGGTGCATTACGTTGCAAATAGGCCCCACATGATCATGAAATTAATCATGAAATTAATATCTATCCCACTTATTATATTTAGAATTATTTACTTTAGTAGCATACCAATTTTCATCCAAATCAAACATGTGTATGGGCCCCATTTTATCATCATCATCATTATCATAAGTCATTTCCCAGCTAGGTAGGGTCGGTTGCATGGATTCTGTTGTGTCGTTCTTAGCGATTTAAGACTAAATCTATCTCATACATTGTATTTAAAATTATTCACTTTATCATCATAACAATTTTCATCCAAATCCAACATGTATGCAGGTCTCATCTTAAAATGATATAAAATCAATGTAATAAAATTATTTAATGTAAATGTCAATTTTAAAGTTGCATTTTCAACATCTAAACCGTCTAAAATATGATTTTTATATAGAGAAATGGTTATATAAAATATTATGACATTCTCATATGTATGGGGCACATTTTGTGGTAGACTGCACCATCCCTCTCTCTCTCTCTCTCTCTCTCTCTCTCTACACACACACACACATGTAGGAAAATATTCCAGTGCATTCACACTACACCGTGCAGTTCATGCTCTATGGAGCCCACTTGATCAATGAATAGAAAATCCACCTCACCCATTGTGTTCAAAATTATTTACTTTATTAGCATACTAGTTTTCATCCAAATTGAATATGTTTATAAGACATATCTGAAAACAGTACAAAATCAAGGTAATAAAATATTTTGATATAAATAAAAATTTTAAAGTTGTTTTTCAATATCTAAACCATGTAATATATGTTTTTTATATAGATAAATAATTATATAAAGTATCATAATATTTTAATATATGTGGGGCCCGTTTTGCAACGGACTACGCCATAATTATGGTGTAGTCCGTCTACGCATGAATAGTTCTCATATATACACACATGTGCGTGGATGTCATCGACTTCAGTATTTGCCTATGCTGAAAAAGTCCATGCCAAACACTTCTCTGCCGTAAAAGGTTAGAATACATTCATGGACCGTGGACAGGATCCCTGGGAACTGTTTCTTTCAGAGATTATAATTGCTGTAGACTGGACAGGATCCCTAGAAACTCTTCCTTCAGGTATTATGTTTATCATCCTTATTCATTTATTCAACACATCCAAATATGTACGACATCGTGCCAAATCTTGTCAATAGAAAGTTGTGGATGGTCAATGTTTGTTAGAATTCAAAGTAGATTCAGATTGTATTAAGACTCATCATTGCACATACAGTTCATGGAGTCATGTCATGGAACGTACCTTCTGATTTATCTGAAAGTATTTATGGTTATCTCAAAAAACCAAGAGGGATGCTGTTAATTGATCATTGACATGAATGTTTGGCGGGAGAAGAAAGTTTTGAATATTCTTTTCTGATTGTATTTGAGTCTTATTATTCGTGTTCATGACTTTGATTATGAGATTTCTTGATTAGGTTTGGTTTCACCATTGAAAAGATATCATCCAGTTACTTTGAAGTCTCAGAAACGATGCTGAAGGATAGGTTAATATCTGTAGCATCTACTTGGAACAAAGGGGCAGTTTGTACAATAAGAACATTGGCTCAAGGAGATGACTGGAACTTCTTTCTTAAGGTACGGAGAATAGAGTGTAATAGAATTTCAGCTTGGTGTTTGTCATATGGGTGTCAGTAGAATACATGGTTTGAACCGTCCTTTTACAATATTGATATTTTCTAGCATACTTCCAGTGTGGGGCTCTTGCAACTTGTCACATTCTCCCCCATCCAGTCCTGTCTTGACCTTCGATAGCAATCTACTCCTTAGGCAGGACCCCCACACATGACCCGTTGGTTTCCCCAACATTGCTATGACACTCAAGTCATGTTGTTGTTGGATCTCCAATGGGACTGGCGTGGGTGGAGACAGCTTATATGCATGTCCCAGATGCGAATAGGAACTAGGAAGGACTTATCTTTGTTTTTTAAGCTCCTTTTAGCTACTTCAGAACTCTCTTTTTTTCTTTGTTTTTTTTATTTTCCTTGCCATGCTGATGTATTCAATAATTGCAGTGTGACAGAAGGGCCAATCATATCAGTGAAATTCAAACTCTTCTGTGTTTATGTCCCGATAGGCTCTTCCTCTCATCTTTAACTCTGCTTTGTGATGGCAGGTGGCAGGGTTGTTGTTCTTTCTTAAGTTGCTCTCTTCTTTTTCCTTGCCAGTGTTGAGTAGCATAGGTGAGTTTTTGAACAGAAATTGTTTTCTTTTTATGCTAAATGATGCCCTCCTTTCTTATTCCGTTCTCTGAACTCTGTGCAGGTGTAGTATTGCTTTTCACCACATTCATTGTATACGAGCAATGTGAGGAAGAAGTTGAGAACCTTCTCATTACTTTTCGTGTTTCTATCAGGAAACTAGAACAACTTGTAGTGAGAAATCTACCCCCATTCTTGCTTGAATTCCTTTCTAGTAATCAAATACCAAATGAGAAATTGCGGCAAAAACACCAGTAATTGTAACCCTGTCAATTAGTCATGTGAGTTTCCTTATTTGCTAACCACCATTTGATTCGGACAGGTTCCTATTGCAAGATAGACTCACAGCTAGGTGTGTCACTCCAGTATTCAATTGCTAATTGTTTCTTTCTTGCCTTCGGTGTTTTATTTTGTATAGAGACAAGAAAACAGTAAATGAAGTGAGGATGGTCATTCGGAGCTTCAGTTTGGCATATTTTCTTCTGAAGATATTTCCATTTTCCAGTACTGATGAGTATATTGTAATAGAAAATGTGTTGTGTTATATCCTGGAATTCCAAAGAATGGATGCCATGCAAGTAAATTTCGATAGTTGTCCCCGTGACTGGTTCATGATAGTCGTCCCCGTGACTGTGAAAGATGAACCATGGAATGGACTGTCATTTGTCAACGATGGAGCATTCATGTTGAGGGAACCATCAGGTTTTTTGGTCCTATCAAACTCAACGCAAAAGCATTACTGCAATACCAACCACTGTAACTATGTAAGATTGGTTGATTGGAGACTGAAGAGAATCCGAAAGTAATGGTGGTGATGTCAGCGTGAGGCATGCCCGGGTGTCATCAGAACAGTGCCCTTCTTTCATGACATCTTCTTGTATTCCAATAATACAATCTCTCACATGCATCCATGTCTTCCAACAGACTTAAATTTAAGACGTTTGATATCCATCCTCGCTTGATCTGTAGATCTGGGCAAACAGCATCCACATCCAATGCATTATTTGTTTTGGCGCGGCCATAATGGATGGCTGTTCTACAGGGAAATACCCAAAATTTGGCGCCTCAACCAACTTCCGTGATTGAACTTTAAGTAATGATCGAGCACTACAAACAAATAAAAGCGTGAAGGGACTTTAGTGGACCAATGTTATTAAGGGCTTATATTTTAGAACGTTCAGCTGAAGCACCGAATCCTGCCTTTTCACAAATAAACCGCACAGCTGATCCACTGGTCCAGCCACTTGATCAGAGGCCGATGGCTCGTGAGTCTGGTCTAACTCGATTTGGTTTATTAATATTTTTAAAAATTTTAATATTACTGAAACCGAGGTTTTTATACTGTGAGTCTACAATTGCAATTACATGCCCATGCTTGTACGATCGAAATGACGGTTTGGATTCAACCCACCCGAGTCGATGGCCAAATAGGCCACCGCACCATAATTACAAATGCATTGTCATTACATTCGATAATATCCATACATATATACATGTATGGCAGTTCTGATTTTTTACGACCGGTCGTCCGAACGGCCTTGGAACGACCGGTCGTAACAGCCATTGGATTTTGCTTAAG
>JAXCLR010010426.1:0-10448 GCA_035584095.1 Annona squamosa | reverse complement strand
ATTAATATAATTTTCTATTTTTATTCAATAATAGAATTTAAACTCATTATTACTTATTTATTATTTATTAATTCTCCCTTTTCTTACTTTATAATTTCAGACTATTAATAAAATTCTAATTTTATTAATTTCGTGGCCCAAAATTTTCATTTACATACATTACATACTGATGGGTTGCAATCTAAAAATTACAGATATTATAAGTCGTGCTACACATTAATTCATCTTCTTTGGTAGTCTCAAAGTTGCTACCAAGGTACTACCATACTACTTTACTACTTGGCGGCAAACCCAATATGCAATTGTACATCACGCTAATACATCACTTAGATTCACTACTTAGCATGATAAAAAATATTTTGAACTAATCATGCTTATACTTGAATAAATCAACTTGTTTTTCAAACTCAATAAATAATCACATTTTATAACAATTTATAGTATTAAACATAATATTTTTAAAGTCATGCTTTAGAAAAAGTTTACTTACTTTTAAGTAGACTTTAAAACTCATCTTTTTCATTTTCTTGTAGTAGTATCAAGTCTCTGTTTCTAATTTTCATCATAATATGTTCATTATCTCAACCTAGTTTTCATAAATATTATTTAAATTTTCATTTATGAATTTTCTAAAATTTTTCATAATTTTAATCGATCAAAATTCTATTTTCTTCTATTTATTCTTATATTATTCCACTTTTAAAAAATTTATTTCTTATATAAAAATAAATTTGGGCTCATACTTCTTTAAATACTTACTTTAAAACTTCATAATTTTTTCTATTTTTCTATTTATTTTTATAGCATCATGCATTTAAATAATTTCATTTATATAAAAATTATAAGTTTAAACTCATTCAAGCTTTTAAATATTGACTTTAATTTTTTGAGTATTTTTCATAATTTTTTATATTTTTTAAGTTTTTTTTATCACCGACCGGTCGTTGGTGCCAGCCACTGGGTGATTGGGCGTAGGTGGGCATGATGCTTGCTTGGAAGTTGGGCTAGCTTATTTATGGAGGCTAAGCTTTGTTTCTATAGGCTTTAGTTTCTGTGGGCTTAGGCTTAAACTTGGGCTTCTTGTTTCACTCGACTCATCCAGATGGGCTTAGCCCACTAGTCCAAAAGCTTTTAGTTTTATTTATTTATTTCAATAGTCTGTATTTTCTAAATACAATAGCATATATCTCTCAATATAAGTGTCTCTTTGATAACAAAAAGTGTTTAATAAAAAGTTAAAACTAAAAATTACTTCAAATAACTATCTAAACGAATTTTTAACCAAATTAATTCATCATATACATTATAAATTATCTCAAAGAATGTTCGTAACGGGTCAAAAAGGTATTTTTATAGCTGAATTTTCTTATAATTATTTTTTTATTCTTAAAATGCATATTCACCACTCTAATTTATGTGTAAAATCACTATATCTAAAAATTTATAACTCTGATCAATCTGAAATTTTGCAGGCACACTAAACAAATAATTTTCTTGTTATTGTATAGTCAAATTTCTCTGTTCATGCCCAGAAATTTATTTATTTCATTATATATCATTTTTTACTCTTTATTTGCTACTTCTCATTAAAATAAGTAAAATTTCAATACCAAATATTTCAATAATATTTCTGTAACTAATTAGTCATGCTAAAAACATCATGAATGGTTTAGATCTAAGAAACAAGCTGCATATATTGTACAAACAATGAGATTAGCTAAAAGATTGTTCCACTTAACTTACCTTCAAAAACTTCTTCTTCCTTCGTTTCGTTTCTTTCACGAATTTTTTTAAGCAACGCTACTTTCCCCTTCTTATACTAATGAGTTGCTAAACGACTAGGATTAATTTTCATATATCCCACCATTTTTTAAAATGTATTTGCATGGCCCATTTTCTCATTGTTTCTTAAAAATAGATGGCTGTTACAATTGGAAATGGAAGTGAACCAGAACATTGGATGGACAAGCACTTGCAACAAGGCATTCCAACAGATTAATGTACCTATGCTCAATTTGTGACAAAATGTATACTTTAAATTATTCTTTTGATGGAAACTTTAAACTATTTTTAAGGTTTCAATCGTTATGAGATTTTTTAATAAGAGACTTATTAGAGAATATAGATTTTCTTTTGTATGACATGTTTGGTAATGGATAAAAGTTTTCAAACTAAAATTTTTTTATTAAAAAGTTTATACTTCACAATTATCCTATTTTTAATCATTTCTTCACATCTTTTTGTACAACTATCTTATTTTTCAGTCATCTCTACACAATTACCAATACAGTTAACTTATCTACTTTAACTATGTTGTCGTTATTCCTCATCATTGCCCCTATTATATCATATCTTTTATTTTTATTTCAAAAATTTTATTACTTTCTAAATACACCCATAATGTTATTTTTTTTAATTGATCCATAGATGTTGGTTCTTTAGAGACAGGATGAGGATGAGGATGGGATGAAAATTTGGGATAAAAATATATGGTGAATGGGTGAAGATATATTGAAAATGAGTAAAGTTGTATTCAGAATAGATAAAGGTGTATTGAGAATGAGTAAAGTGCATTTGGAAATGTGACATCTCATCTCCTCCTCATCCTATTACATCTTTGAACTATAGATGTTCAGGTACCTCATGGAAGTGTACTCCAAAAGTAAGCAACGAGGTCATTGCCTTTACTTAATTTCAAATTCTGGACTTCTATTCTCTGACACTCTATGTATACTTATGTCAACCACCGGGTTATTGAAGTGGTAACTATAATGCTGTTATTTTGTGTTTTTATTTAACCCGTTTTGATAGGTTAGTGGTAAATATTAAATATCTGCATTTGATCGTAACCTGGTCATTGAAGTGGTCACTATAATGTTGTTATTTTGTGTTTTTTTAACCCGTTTGATAGGTCAGTGGTAAATATTAAATATCTGAATTTGATTGTATGTTATAATACTTGGTGAATGGGAATGAAATATTTACACGGTCCATGGTTAATTACATTACAACGAATAGTTTGTTTGGAAAAGTATTTGTAATTTCGACTTGCAGTGAAGTTTTTTGGTTCAAATACTCAATAGCAATGCACTTAAATTGCAAAAATGTGCCTAGAGCTGCTTGCCTCCTCTTTGTGATGTTTGTTCTTTTAGTCATTCTATAATGTTTTGGCTCCAAATTCCTTTCCATATTCGTTGGGTGCAATTTTTATTGTGATTTGTGACAACATATTCAAAATGCACAAACATAGTTTTTTTTTTTTTTTAGAAACATAGGTATTGCTTGGTGGTCAGCGTGGAATTATTTCCAAGTCTTCAATTATCTAATATATATCAAATAAAAATTATAGTGTATATATATCAAATTAAGAAATCTAATTGGAGGAATACTTTAAAATCAAAGTCATTCCATGCGGCGCCCCATGCGGTCACCTTTGGAATCATTCTCCATATCTTTTTTTTAAAATATATTTTTTTATACATTGGTAGGCCTCACTTAGATGGGCGTTCATAAATTTTTTTCAAAATTTAGAAGTACATAAATAAGGTTTTTTCATTTTTTAAGATTAAAAAATTTGCAAATCTCATGCTCTCACGATTTACAATTTTTATTTTCAAAAATAAAAAATCTTTTTACATAACTCAAAAAATATAAAAAAATTATAGACACTCATCCGGCAAGGCCTACCAATGCATAATAATATTTTAAAAAATACATGAAAAATGATTCTAGGATTGATTGCACAGAATCACCACTCTACTCTAAAAATAATTTTTATATTTTTATTATAAGTCACTACTCTACTCTAAAAATAATTTTTATGTTTTTATTATAAATTAAAATTTAATAGTATTAATTTATATTGAAGTTATGGATCGATGGTACTTCAATGATATAAGTTGTATAGAAGTGTTTTCCATTACATACTATAAAAAGTCATGGCCAGCGTGCTCCCTTGTGAGGTTGGCTTCCCCAAAGAATGCATCATCATCTTTGAATGAAGGCTAACAACATTGACATACACGCAATTTATTTTAAAAATGGTTGTAATAACTATAAAATTTAAAAATCAATTACTATAGATGCAAATATTTTACTTTAGGTTAGCATAAATGCAAATAAATTTTTTTAGAAGATTGTTTTGTTGTCATGATTTTTACATTTTTCACGCCACCACCAACAAAAAGAAGAAGAAGAAGAGCGCTTGGGGCAATGTTCTAGCTAACTTTGACAACAAGAACATATATATTTTTTTATTGGGGCCAACAACAACGTATAATCCTTGTTTCAAAATTAAATTCTTATAATTCTAAATATCTTTTGTGATCAAATAAAACATAACAACCATACATTTACATACATCTCACAAAGTGAAGAAATGGGGGAAAGAAGACTAAAAGATCTAGATTCAATTAATCACATGGGACTCGATTATACAAGAATGAAATAAAAGTGTTAAGGTTGAGATCACTTTGCATGTACTCAAAAAACACAGAGAATAACATGGATTGACCCTTTGCCTACTCCACTAGAGAAAAAGAGTAATTAATTAAGCACCAAACAATTACAATTTTCCTCTCACAAGCAACAGACTGGCTCTTTCAGAAAATCTCTTTCTAAACTCTCTCTGCTTTCTGTGATACACTCTCTCTATGATTCCTAAACCCCATAGGCTACATGTCTATTTATATCTCTCTCATACAACTTGCATAACCCATACGCATTCCTAGCCCTACTCAATTAAGATACATAGAATACAAGACACACCAAACAAAAAGTTAGTTGAAAAATTCATAAGGAATTCAGAAGTGAAAGCCTATCCCATTCTGAACTCTCTCTATCAATCATCAGTTGTGATGATATCTTGTTTCTAGTACCAATTCACTTCTTTTGCTTTTTTAAGCCAATTTTTAAGTTCCATATATATCTAAAAATGAAATCTTTCAAGCCGCAATGATCAGGAAAATAACCAACCACTGAAACCAAGAAGGAAAAAGCACATTATAGGAGTGGAAGTCCTCTAGTTGGCAATTGGATTCACTTATCCAGATGAGAATTTCAGTCTCTCTACAACACTTAGGCGAAAGAGACTATATAACAGGGAGAAAAAGGAGAACCAAAGAGACAGTGGTGATGGGTGGCAACTAGCAAGGTGACAATGCTATGATGCGAGAGGGAAAAGTAGTCCAAAGGGATGGAAAAACAGGTTAGGATTTTTAACATAGGTTGACCACAGCCCGACTTCAACCTAATTCAGAAACGGGTTGATACCAACTCAACCCTACCTTGGTTTATATAAGTTAGGTTCAACGGGTTGTGGGCTTAACTGAACTCACGTGCACCCTAGCTATAACAACTAGCCTTTCATCATTGGTTGACAGTTAATCATACTCATTTTTTACTTCTAGAGATGGACACGGAACCGTTAATAACCAAATTTGTCTTCGGTCATCACAAAGCATCAGCAAATTTTAGTAATGAAATGGAAAATCTGTTGTGTTATACTCTGGCCTTTATGGAGTCTAGTGGTGTGAGGACTTATCACCCAACCTATGCGGTAGATATAAATCATAAAAAATATATATATTCATATGTAAATTATGAAAAATTTGTTAGATCCATTAACACAGGCATTTGATTGTAACAATATTTTATAAAATTATTTATTCATATAATAATGATATTCTCAATTATTTATGTTTAAAAATATAACTTTAAAATAAATATTAAACATTAAATAATTTATACACAATGATATTAGATAAATGACAATTATTTCATGGTGATATAAATGATGTTAAATACAAAGGATGAAGCACATTTTCCATGAATTATCATGATATTAAAATAAATAAGATTAGATGAAGTAGAACTCCATACCAGGGTCTAATTATGGAGCCCAAATTGAAGCTTTATAAAAATTCAATCCCAACTCAACCTAAGCGTGAAATGGCTGCTACAGATAATTGTTATAAATGAGAAAAATTTGTTAACAAGGGCTCATGGAAGCTTTTTTTTTTTTACAAGGGAATTGTAAGGAATTAAGGCTCTACCATGTGTATGCAGGAACAAAGCGCAATCCAACAAGCATTTTATTCATGAGGCCCAACCCATGGGAAGTGCTTCCCCCGTTTTTCTCAAGGGAAGCGCTTCATCCATCGTCTATTTTTAATCGACGGCTGAGAATAAAAAGGGCATATTCGACATAAAATTTCGGGTATGAAGGCATTGCTGAGACCTCTTCACTCGCATCAGTCCCTTCTTTGTTTGGGTTAGGGTTTCGAAATTTTGTCTACCTCCTTACCATCCAGTTTCGTCCTCTGCATCAATCTCCTTGCCTCTCGACTCGTCTCATAGATTTGGTCTCCCTCTTTGCCCTCTATCTGTTGCCATCATTCCGGCGGGATAAAGGGCAGAGGAGAAGCGTAAAAGCACAGTTATAGACAAACAAGAAAGGAACAGAGGGAGTAGACGACAAGGAAAGAAAAAGGAAAGAAGGAAGAGAAGATCTCTTTCCAGTTTCTTCCAAGCGCTCTTCTCCGCAGAGCCTAAAAGAAAGTGGGAGAGAGAGAGAGACCAAGAAACTCCCCGTTTTCTTTCCTTCTTTCCCCCCTCTGTCTGGGATTCCAAATCTCTAAACCCCTACCTGCATTGTGCGAAATAAGAGATCGGGTTTCGCGTGTGCAATGGGGATTTATGAACTGATCAAGGGAGAGGAGAAGGGATTCTCCGATCTCGACGGGAAATTCCTGATGATGGAGGAAGGGCGGGGGTAGGCGAAGGAAGAAGCCGAATCTGCGCAGATTCCACCTTCGAAGCGCATTGCCAAAGAATCCGGCACGAAACGCCGGCTGGTCTCGCTCGACGTCTTTCGCGGTCTCACCGTCATTGTAAGTGCCGAATCCAAATGACTCTTTTTCGCGCCACACGATCTGCATTGTCCGAAAAAGAATCGATTTCCTTTTCTTTTTTTCCGAGAATAAAGATCCAATCTTTAAAGCAACGATCTTTTTTCGTTCTTAATTAAATGAAAAATCGATTGCCCTCTATCGCTTTGTGTTGTGGATGCATCCATGGACGTGTGATCTGCACTTTCAGACGCCAAGTAGTGTGGTAGCATGTATGCGTGATTACCCTCTTGTTTTTCACTCCAAACTAAATATATTTACACCTATTCTCGTACAAAATTCATGTAAGTCGTCCAAAAATCTTACTTAGATGAAATTTGAACGAAAACATGGCAGGCAAATCGTGAGGACAATTGTCAGATAATAGGGCAAACTGTGTACATCTAATCATAAAATATAGGATTAATATTGACGAAATAATAAAGCTCCTAAATAGATCAATTTAGTAACAGTATGATTCATTTATATTTATCAATGCTTTTAAATAAATTTAAAATCTATTAAACTCACCAATCGAAAAAACCTGTTAAACCCGAATCAAATTAAATTTGATAAATCTGGTCAAGCCAGGTGAAATACTCATCCTAAATAATGAAAATTTTGTCCTTACCCGAAATTTCCATCAATGTCTTGTTGATTTAAGCGTTTCAAATACTGTAACAGATGGTATGTGCTGGATTTTGTCCCAATCTTTTCCTGCGTTCTTTGCAAGTCGTTGGCAAAAGTTGCTTGGCATCACGATGATTAATTTCTTGAGTGTAACTATATCTTGCAGTCCTTTAGGAAGCATTTCTAATTTGTAGCAGTGGTGGATTTCCAAGCGTTTAAGGGTGGGTATGGCTCCTTCCTCCACAGTCCACTCCTCAAGATTTGGCAATCTCCTGAATTCAATGCACTCAAGTTGAGGAATTCCTTGGTTGAGCATGGTGAGTTTGCTACCAACATATGCATCAATTCCAAAAGTGAGAAGATGTAGATTTTTTAAGATTCTCCAACATGTTCATGGGTTCTTCCTCTAAGTTGGTTCTATCCAACACGAGCCTAGTAAGCATAGGCGGAAATTCAAGCGATATTTGAGGCTTTTCCTGCAATATCCTCACTCCACTTAGAATTATTTCCTCCAATCGTGAATTGTCGTTGAAGGGCTTGAAAGGAGGGAGAAAACTTATTCCTATTCCATCTAGTTGTAACTTTTGGAGGTGGACCATTTGCTGGATGGCTTCCATCAATGCTTCACCAAATTTCTCCAAAGCCACATCAACCTTGAATTGCTCCAAAATTCGTAGGTTTCTAAGCTTGGATAATTTGAGCAAGCTCTTCTCTTCAATCCACTCACCCAGCAACAACTCCAATGTATGGAGATGTTGTAAAAGCTCAAGGTGGGGACACCCGTCAAAGTAGCCCCTCTGGGCAAGCATGATTCTGCTTACAACAAAGCTCTGAGAAGTTGGGAAGGAGAGACAGGTTGAAGGAGACAATGGGGAGAAAGCGAGTTCTGTGCCGCGAATGGCATGGACTATTTCACTGGCAAGGAGAGAGACAATGGAGAGGAAGCCATCCATATATTGCAACAAATAATCAAGAGGGCTATGATGTACTTGTGATTTCTACATGACTTGGTAGACTTAATAGCTCTATCGGAACTGAAAAATGATTATCTGTATCTGTCCTTCATGGAGGGGAGGGGTGCAAAATGTGAGACGTAGTTTGTTGAAGTTTCGAGTTGTGTGATCATATTTCAACTTAGGAATTGTTCTTCGTTGATTTATAGATCATGGGTGCTGTAGACTTTGTATGTGCAAAATAGAATACAGAGAAAAATTAAAGTCAGGTTTATTTAAAGTGGATTTCTAAGTTCCAGGTTGAGTTAATTGCACCTTGTGTCGATAGTATCAGATGTTACCTTCTAGAAGGTCTTAGAACCATGGAAATTAATTCTTCTGTATTGCCATTTTGAATTTGAAAGCATTCATTACGATGCTTTTGCATTGGTATCAGGGATATTAGATACTTTGCTTGAGACATGATAATAGAATACAATACATTGATTAGGTATATTATTGTGATGTTACAGCTTGACAAAATCGATTGTCAGTTTCTTGACGAATTGATAAAGATTTGAATGTGAATATATTCTGAAAGATGGCAGCTGCTAATTAGGTCCATTTAAAGCCATATGATTCACATTTGTTTCTTGTCAGCATTGCACTGTAGGTTTTTAGTTTGATTATGTCTTTTGACTAGACTATTTTGAAACATCAGCAACACAGATTGCAACTGCTCCACCATGGAATCTCGTAAGTGATATGGATATCTAATCTAACAACTTCTATGCCAATGGTTGTTTTTAAAAATAATATTCTTCTGATGTTTACAAGGGACTTGGTGCTGGGACAAGCTCTGGAATACCCCCTGCCATCACTAGTGTAGATAGGCAGTCAGGTATCAAACATGTTCGAAGCTGAATCACATGTGATTATTTACCTTTGTGAAACTTTCTTAATTTTGTTAATGCATCTTAATTCTATTACTAGGAATTTTTTTTCCCCTTTCATGCAACAGAAGGGGAGTTTGACCACCATATTTGATTGGAAGCAAAAAAGGATGCACCGCTAGCCCTTATTTGGGTTCCTTTTGTTGAAGCTATTGTTACAGATGTTGACCTCAGCAAGAGAGAAATGCATATTACACCTTTTTTTGGTGGCTGGAACAACCCAGGCTATTTAACAAACAACCCCACTGCTGGTGGCTGGAACTTCTCAATGCAGCATGCACATCCATCTTATATTTGTATCTTTTTATTAGCTGCAATTAGTTGTTTTCTTCACTTTTAAAATGTATCTTTCAGGTAGAATGCAGATGACAATTTATCTTCACTTTTAACCCTTTATCTCTCGGCAACCAATTGAAGTTCTGCTTTTTTGATACAGAGTTCAGGGTCATCCTCTGTGCGTACCAAAACTTACAAATTTAGCCTCAACTATTGAGCTTTTCGTTCAAATCTAAGAACAGGAGCTAGTACATTACTGTCAAGTTTTTAGAATATTGAATGATTGGTTGATAGGTGTTACATTTGATCCACTAATTTTTTTAGAACTTTTCTAACCTGTGCCTGATAGATTACTTTGTTTAGGTTAACTAATACCTTCTCTTTGTGTTCCTCAATTCTTGTGTTGTTTCCCAGGCCAACACGCCAAGCATATAACATTTTGCTTGATGCATTTGCAATACCAAGAATGGTAGAGGAAGCCAAGACTGTTCAAAAGCATGAGACGAGACAGGTACACATCTTTATTTCAGAGGGCACAGGATACTGATGAGATTTTCAGTCTGCAAAAGGCATGGCCTTGTATGATAAGTCTGATAATAAATTTATTATATTGGCATCAATCATATGATTGTTTTTGGACTCAAAAAATAAGAGGTCAAATTTTCCTGTTGTTTGCTTCTGTTAATAATGCAAATACTTCTTCCTTCCTTCCCTTGTTTATTCCATATTCACTATTTAAACTTTATTTCTTATCTAGTGCTAGAATACAG
>JAXCLR010010425.1:0-10454 GCA_035584095.1 Annona squamosa | reverse complement strand
TATATTTTTTAAATATGGACTTTTAAATATAAGGATATTTTAGCCATTTTTAATGGTTAAAAATTATTAAAATAAAATTGTGTTTAAAAATTGAAAATATATACACATCTTTTTTTATTAGAAAAAATACACATCTTCGAAAATGGTAAAACTTGGTTTTCATAATAAATATTTTTAAATTAACAAGTTTATGAAGAAAAAAGTAAAAAAAAATAAATAGGTTTTTTGGCCTGGGTTAACAAGATTATGCTTTTTGTTTTTGATTGGTGATTATGCCTATTTTAGGATAAACTGAATTACTTGATTTAGCATATGAACCCAGATATTTTTAAATGCCTATTGTCTCGACGGGAATTTGAAATATGAAATGTGTTTGGGCTATTTATAACAATTAATTAACGCCCTGAAAATAATTAAGAACATTGAACTTTATCCAGTCTATCTTTCAAAAGAATTTGGCTCTCCTACCTGGAATTTAATTACGATGATGAAAAAAATGAGAACTTTTGTTCCAAAAATAACAAGCTTTAAGAGTGAAGTGACGAATCTGATTAATTTTCGTAAAATTTCTTTTTAAGTTTTCGAACTTTGTAACTTTTATGCATTTGGATGTTTCGATCTAATGGATATATTTTCCCGTACAACAATAGGTCTTAATTTTGACAACCAACGAAATCAATTGCAAATTTTTTATCCGAAGTTTGCTGCTGCAGCATCTTCGCAGTGTATACTAGTGCAAAAACTTATTTTTTTTAATTTTTAATTTTTTATAAAAATTATTAACCTAAGTATATTTAATAGATGTATCAATTTTTACTATTTTTGAATATGTGTAAATATTTTTGAATTTTTTAAAAGCGTAATTTGCATATATATATATATATATCCACATAGTTTGACACTAATTGTAGATATATTTACTTAGTTTCATGAATTGCATATTACCCCTTTGTAGTTTTACCAAAATTGTGTATTACCCCTACGCCGTTAGCTACTGTTAATATTTGTTGTTATATTTTCAAAAATGACAAAAAAATCTCATCAATAGTTTCACGAATTGCATATTACCCCCACATAGTTTCACCAAAATTGCATATTACCCTTATGAAGATGAGAGCATTTTCGTCATTTTTGAAAATATAATGACAGATATTAATGACAGTTAACGACGTGGGGGTAATACGCAATTTTGGTAAAACTATGTAAGGGTAATATGCAATTCGTGAAACTACATGCGTATGTCTGCAATATTGGTGAAATTATGTGGGTATATAAGCAAATTATGCTTTTTAAAATTAGCGGTATTTCGTAATTTGAATTACGAAAATGTCACTAATTTTAAAAAATATAAAAATATCCTAAATAGTAGTCATTGATGCACATGCTAAATACACTTAGATTAGTAGTTGTATAAAATTTTTTTGAAAAGATTAAAAAATAAGTTTTTGCACCAAAGTACACTGAAGCTTAATGCACCTGAATGCATGTAATCAAATGCCAAGATAGGCAAGTTCCCTTAAAAGTCTTAAAAAAAGACCTTTTCACCCTTAAACATTTTTTATATGATTTAATATTTATATTTTTTCCTATTATTATATTTATATTTCAATTATTTGTTCACATTTTCCTACAATTACCTTTCATATTTTATGTTTTGTTTCTTTAATTATGTCACATCACTGCTTTAATTTTTAAAAGTTTTCTAACCAAATTTCCTAATTTTTTTTTACCATTTAAATAACAACATACTCTTAGTTGCAAAAGTTTACTTTGTAGCGATATTCATGGGAAGAAAATGAACATTTTAGAGTATGATTTTAATGGTAATTTTTTTCAGAAGGAATTTTTCCAAATATGCTTACAAAATTCGACTAATATTGCATCTGTCTCTAAATTTTCCAAAAATGTAAATATATCCATAAAATTTGCATAAATTTGCGAGCGTGTCCTTTCCCTTAGGACACTATTAATTTTTTATAAAATGATAAAAATATCCTTTAAACCAAGCAATACATTCATAATATTTTTGACTATTGTAGACATGTTCGCTATTTGATTATATATATATATATATTTTACCTATATTATTATTGTAGATTATTTTACAAATATGTTTACTATATGTGCAAAAATTGCAAATGCAATACTTGGTTTAAAGGGCATTATCGTCATTTTGTAGAAAAATTTAACATCATCATAACGGAAGGAATACACTTACAAATTTATGCAAATCTCACAAGTATATTTATAATTTCGACAAACTTACAGACGCAGACGTAATATCAACCAAACTTTATAGGCGTTTTCAACAAAATCCCTTGACTTAAAGGAAAGGATTGCAAGTGTATCACAACATAACAAAACAACAAATTTATCTCCAATATTTTAAAAATTGCAAGTGTATCGCCTGACTTAAAGGACATTATTGTTATTTTATAGAAACTTTTAACCACGCCCAAGCAGAAGGGAAACAATTGTAATTTCATGCAAACTTGGTAAGTATATTTGTAATTTCGACAAACTTGGGAACTAGGATACAATATTGTCAAAACTTGTTGTCATATTTGCAAAAATTCTAAACTTTTCTTTACAACTTTCGATATAACTATTCCATTTTTTAATTATTTCTTCTTTTCAATTATTTCTTCTTTGACTTTTCATACAATTATATTATTTATTTTAGTTTTATTTTCTTTACTCCTCATTATTACTTTATCATATCATTCATTTTTTCTCATTTCAAAAACTATTCCAATAACAACTTTTCTTTCCAAAATTTTATCAAATACCAAAAATATCCCTAATGTTATAATGGGTAGTTAAATGTCTTATTGTAATTAAGTAATTTTTATATTTATTTTCTATTAATCATTAATACTTTTAATGAAAATTATTATAGAAGTCAAAAATGTCATTATTTGAAATTAGTGTTACCTTAATTTAAAAATTTGTACTTTTATTTTCACTTAAGTTTTATGTATTGATTATAAAATATAAGATTGATTTTTAATTAATTTATTTTATATTTTTTTCTCAAATTTTCCTAATGTTTCAAAAGAATTTTCTGTATTAATGTTTAGTGCATAAATAATACTATATATCAAAGTTTTATATATTTTGTTTCTATGAGATATGCTAGGGTGAATCATGTTACACTACATGGTAGTTTGAGTGAACCATTGGTGAAATGGGGCTAAAATTATTCCTGAAATCAAAATTCAATTGGTTACATGGTTTAATGAAAATTATTTTTTACCATATTTCAAAAATGATCTTCATTCGAAAAATTTAGGTAGGTCACATTTGCTTCAAATAGTTATAATCCAGTGTAAACTATAAATGATACAGTTGCATAGAATACTATAATATTTTAGAAAACAATTTATCTAGATAAAAACGATGCCTTAGATAGTTTAGATGTTGTATTAATGGAGCTCTATTTATCAGTACACCCTAATATATCCCTGTTAACTTCATGGTCATTCCACTACTATGCTATAATTTTGCAATGTTTCACTTCTCATTCTTTTGGAATCACAATTTTGATTGCAATGTTATTAATAAGTATTTTATTATTTCTAGGTTGTGTAACTTATTTTTAAAGGAGCTTTTTAAGTTTACACACTTATTTTTATATCATCATCATCATCATAGGGCAATGACTGATTAATAAAACACACTTATTTTTATATCATCATCATCATCATCATCATAGGGCAATGACTGATTATTGGAAACAATACCCATTTTTCATGAATATTGAAAGACGTGGCTGGAGGCCATAGTCAAATCCTAACTATTCACCTTATTTGAAATGATATTGAAAATAAAAATTATTTAAAAAATATATGTGTCAAAATTGATTTAATAACACAGTTATATGTATTGCTACTTCTAATTATATATAATGATTATTTTACGATGAATTTTTTAGTTTCGTGATGCTTCCATGAAACCCCTTCTGTTAACTCTCTTAATTTTTAATATATCAATTATTGATAAAATTTCACTTCCTCTATAATATTTAGCATCATTTATATTATTATAAAAATCATTTCATTTGTCTCGTATTATTGTGCATAACTCTCCTCTACAAATGTAGGAAATTAACATAGCAAAATAGTTTAATAATAAATATTAATTAATATTTTAAGCATCTAAATCATCTAAAATATCATTACTATGTGAATAAATGATGCTATAAATTATTATTATATTTTAATACATACATGGACGACTCTAAGTAATTTTTCTAATTTACACATGTATTTTTAAGCAAATGTGTCTCATGCACATATTTGATTTGGATGAAACTTTCTTCTTTTTTTTTTATTTTATGTGTTATATCATCTCAACATGGTATTACAATCGAGATTTGAGATATTCTTATAATTTTCTACCAACATTCTTACAAATATTTAACTAATAATCCCTTTAACAACATTTCCTAAAAACCCACATGGTGGACGCTCCAGAAAAAATTTGGGGAGAATATATGCCATTATAATCTCCTTATACAAGAATGAAACTTGGGCCATGATTCTTGCCTCAGTGGTAACGAAACTTGATTTCGCGAGAAACCATCCTTTCTTACCATAATTTGCAACAAAAAATTTGGTTACTATTGTACAATATTTGCAACTGTTTTTTATTTGCTTGCTATTTACTTTTAGCCACACGCTTTCTATAACAATCATGCAACCAACTGTTATTAGTTGCTAATATATATTAGCAACGAAAAAGCTTCAAATAGCAGCCATAAAGGTCCGTTTTTATTAAGCATTTTTTTTGTAGTGTCTATTAACTAAACAAATAATGTTAAATATAATAAATGAATTGAATTTTACATCAACCATCGATATATTAAAAGTGAAGAAAAGGGAGTTAAATGGAGCCTTTCTAGTTTTCCAAGTAAATATGACACATTCAATATATTTGGTAGCTTAAAAAAATTATCTGGGAAAGCTCCAAACTAAGAGTTCCCACTTTCATGGAAAGTGAAATTTTTTTCCAATGAATCCTTACCTATTAATATATTATACAAACATTGATATAAGATAAACCTTAAAAATTGGCAACTTACATTGGTATGTTGCTAGCCTCTTAGGGTTTGAACCCTCCTTAGGGTGCTTTCCTCCACACTTTCCTTCCCTAGATGTAGTAGTAGTCATAATAATAATAAGAAGGAAAATAAGTGTAATAAAATGAATAATAATAAAAAACAAAAGATGGTAGGCGATTTTCACTATTAAAAAGCTTAGGGAGTGGTTGGGCTTTTATGAATAGTTGAAGGCATTTTCAATCTTTAATTTTAAAGGTAGTCAAGTCATTTTAGTCAAGTCATTTTCAGTACTCTAAGATGGAGTAGTCATGGTTGTTAGCAGGCCACTGTAGAAATCCCTAATAAGATCTCCCGAAAGATCTGCCACTACAAATTAAGGGGTCCAACTATACATGAATTCCACAGTAAATGAGGAATCTGAACAAGTTACATACTAACACCCTATTTTCTGTATTTTCTAAACTTATTTAACATTTAACTATTTTTAGTTCTATTTATAGCTATCGTAATTATTATATAATGATTATTTTTTCTAGTATGTCATTTTGTTGTTATTTGCATTTTCTTTAATGTGCATGGAGCAGTGGTAAACTCCCTTTAAAACTTGAAAAAAATATTAATTCTTTTAAAATTACATAGAAAATTTAAGGTACGACAGATTTCGAAACCTTTTTAACAATAGTTGGGATGCCCCTTAATTAAATAACAAGCTACTCCTACTATCCGAGGGAAAAAAAACCCACTCCCACTCGGTGAGCATTTAGGAATTGATTATTAATTGGTGGGATCGAAATTGAATGAATTTTGAAAAATAAGAAAGTAATGTGATATGATAGGGGTGGGAAGAGATAAAAATGTAGTAATAAAATCTATGAAAAATAATTAAAATATAAGAACAAAAATAGAAAAGGTAAGATAATTAAATAATTAAAATATAAAAATCACAGCAAAATATGAGCGAAAAGAGTGGGAAATATCATTGCATTCCATTTTAGTTCCATTCCCGGCATGTCAAACGCTTGAATAAAATTGGTACCATGTACATAACATTATCTCTTACTATCTTCCTTGTACAAAGACACAGTGCTTTAATAAACTTTTCTCCATATACCCTTTCTATTTTGGAACCCTGTTCAATGCACCTAGGTGTGCTTTACCTATTTTTTATTGAAAATTTTTCATAAAACTACTAATATAAGTGTATTTAACATATGGGTCAATTTTTATCAATTTTTGAGATTTTTAAATATTTTTTCTGATTTTTAAAAATCGGTGGCATCATTGATTTTTAAAAATCTGAAAAAAATATCTAAAGATCTCCAAACATAGTTAAAATTGATATAAATGTTAAATACATTGATATTAATAGTTGTATAAAAAAATTTCAAAAAAATTTTAAAAAAAGGTGAAGTACACCAAGGTGCATAGAACTAGGATCCTTCTATTTTTAATATTTAGATAATTAATGAAAATCCACTCCATCTATTATATTAAGCAAAATTTATATTATTGTAGAAATCTTTTTATTTGTTTAGTATCACAGTATATGAGTCTCATCTACATACGTGTAAAATCAATCCAATAAAATGATTTAATTCTAAATATCAATTTTTAAGTAATATTTTTAATATCTAAACATCTAAAATATCTTTAATATATGAAAAAATGATTCTATAAAGTATTATTACAATCTAATACATATATGAATAAATTTAAGCATTTCCCCTAATTATACATGAATGTATCTATTTCTTGAGCAAATGTAGCATATGCATATATTGAATTTGGATAAAATTTAGTCTCATAACTAAATAAATAATCTTAAATATAATGCATAGATTAGATTTTGCATCAATCATCAACATCTCAAAAATGATGAAAGTTTCATGAAATCACTTCTATGAAATTTAGTTTCATAGAAATATTTCTCATGTATATATTGGAAAATTATCAAGTACATGCAACTGCACAATGTAGTCCATATATTGTGAAAAAATGATTCTACAAAGTATTCTACATTTTAATACATATATGAATAAATTTAAACGTTTTTCCTAATTACACATGAATGTACCTATTTTCGAGCAAATTTGGCGTATGCATATATTAAATTTAGATAAAACTTAGTCTCACAACAAAACAAATATTGTTAAATATAATAAATAGATTAGATTTTGTGTCAATCATCAACATCTCGACCCTTAGAAAGACTCTTTGTAGAATTCGGTCTCTTACAAGGTCCATGCACAATGATATTATAGAAAATTAAAAAAGTTTTCAAGATACTATAAATGATACTAAATATAATAAATGAAGTGGACTTTTTATTAATATATTAAAAATGAAGGGAGTTACATAGATAAGAAATTTCATAAAAATGGGACATGTGTATACATATGAAACAGTGCATGTGATTGTATAACGCAATCCATGTACTACAAAGCCCACTTGTTCATAAATAGAAAATCTACCTCACATATTGTATTTAGAATTATTCATTTTATTAGCATGCTAATTTTCAACTAAATCCAACATGTATAAGTTTCCAATTTTAAAATGGTGCAAAATCTATGTAATAAAATATTTTAACGTAAATATAAATTTTAAAGTGATATTTTCAACATCTAAACTGTTTAAGATATGACTTTATATAGTTAAATAATTTTATAAAGTATCGTAACATTCTAATATATGCAGAATATATGCAGGGTCTATTTTGTAGTGGACTGCATTATAATTATGCTACTATTTGTTTACACCGGATTTCCACTCTTTCTCTCTCTTTGCTCTCTCCCTATATATATATATAGCTAAGTGGAATTTATTTAAGTACATTTAGATTGCACTATTAGATATTTATGATCTTTTTTACGTCATCAAGTACATCCCAATACGTTGTTGTCAATATAGGTATGCAGTCCAGGGCATTCCACAAGAAACTGTCTAGTCATGTGATTAGATATGTGTAATGGCCATGCAAGCCATTTTAAAAAATAAAACGTTGGCCGTTTATTAAGTGAAATTCATAAGCATTAATCCTAACCATTTAACCAATTCAATAGTATAAGGAGGGAATAATGGAGAATTTGTCATTAAAAATCAATGGAAAGGCTGAGTAGACAGAGGCGGGGATGAAAGAAGAAGCAGAAGAAGGTTTTAAAGTTACCCTGCATAGAACCTTTCCTTAGTTACTTTCGTTAATTTTATAGTAAATGAAACTCATTTCTCAGATCTAATCCGTTCATAATATTTCTAGCATGGTTAATTAGTAACAGGACTATTATTGAAAATTTTAGTGTTGTAATTTTACTTATTTCAGGGAGTAATAGCAAATAAATGGTACAAAATCAATATAATGAAATAAACATTTTTCTGGGAATGATTAGAGGATTGTGACCATAAAATAACAAGAAAATTATTTGTTTAGCTTAATCAAAGTTATGAATTTTTAAATATAGTGATGTTTACAAATAAATTAGGATAATGAATATGTATTTTAAGAATACAAACAAAAAAATAATTATAGGAAAATACAAATATAAAAATACCTATCTGACATATTACAAATATTATTTAAGAGATTTTACATAGTATATAATGGATGAATTTGTCTAAAAATTAATTTAAATATCTATTTGAAGTGATATTTAATTTAACCCTTTATTAAACCTTTTATGTCAAATCTAATGATAGATATGTTATTTTGAGAAATGGAACATTGAGAGATAGGGACTGTTGAAAATAAATAAATAATAAATAACTAAAGCTTCTAAACTAGTGGGCTAAACACATTTGAGATAGGCCTAGTAAACTAGGAAGCCCGGAAGCTAAGCCCACTAGTCTCAAACCTACGAAAACTAAGCCCAAATTATAGAAAATAAATCTAGACCATAGCATAACCCAAAACCTAGTCCACTAGTCTGGCCCACCAGTAGTAGACGTCCAGCTCAAAAAAATGAAAAGAAAAATTGAAAATAAATGTAGATTTTTTAAAAAAATATAGAAAATTATGAAAGATACCCAGAATATTAAAGTCAATATTTAGAAGCTTAAATGAGTTTAAACTTTTAATTCTTCAAAAAAATATAAGAAATGAAATTATTTAAATGTGTGATGCTATAAAAATAAATTAAAATGATGAAAATTTTGAAGTAATTATTTAAAAAAGTATATGAGTTCAATTTATATTTTCTTTCGTATAATAAGAAATGAAGTGATTTTAAAGTGGAATAATACAAAAAAATTGAATTTTGTCCAAATAAAATTATAAGAAATTTTGAAAAAGTCATAAATGAAAATTTAAATAATATTTATTAAAAATAAAGTGTAGTAATGAACATATTGTGATAAAAATTAAGGAAAGAAATTTGAGACTACTACAAGAAATTGGAAAAGAGGAGTTTTAAAGTCTACTTAGAAGTAAGTAAACTTTTACTAAAGCATAACTTTGAAAATATTATGTTGGATATTATGATTTGTTATGAAATATGATTATATATTAAGTTTAAAACTTTCTTTCAAGTTGGTTTATTCAAATATGAGCATGATTATTTCAAAATATTTTAAATCATGTTAAGTAGTGAATTGAAATGGTACATTAATAGTGCATGAGCATAATGCATAATTATATATTGAGTTTGTCATCAAGCAGTAAAGTAGTGCAGTAATACCTAACTAGTGACCTCAGCATTACTAAACAATATGAATTTGCTTACGAATGTGTAACACAGTTGCACGCAAGTATAAACATATGACAATGCCTATAATATGATGCATGATTTAGAATTGACATATGCGTGCATAAGCATAAAGATGTTTAATAACTTAGAATTATTGTGCATATAAGGTAATTAAGATGTTATTTTGTTTTAAAATTTTAAGATAATTGAAAAATGAATTTTAAAAAAACTATTTACTTACTAAGCTTCTAACTCATATAATTTTTGTTTTCAGCAAAAATATGAATAATGATAAAGTAGAGTCATCGTCAACCTCGGAAAAGGGTGAAGCTAGCAGAGCAAAGGATAAAGAAGTTTAGAGTTATCGAAGTTTTTAATAATGTTTACTTGTATTGATAATGGATACCAAATATGCATAATGACTCCATAAGCAGTAGATTTGAGATGTATTAGTTAAAATTTTTATGGTTTTGCATCTTAGTATCTATTTCTATCTTGGAAGATTTTATTCATTATGATATTCTTAGCTTGGACATAGTAGACACTATTCGTGATACCTCAAGGGTGAGGTGTTACAAATGGTATTAGAGCAAGGTTGAAATACATTCTAAGGGAAAAACTATGATATTAGACTTAGGGTGTGTTTGGGAAGTTGTAAAACTTTTGATGAAAAATTTTGTATGTAAAAGTTGTCAAATCAGTAGAAAATGATG
>JAXCLR010010424.1:0-10455 GCA_035584095.1 Annona squamosa | reverse complement strand
CCAAGTGATTAACTCTTAATCACGTGTCTTAGCCCTTGGTTACTATTCACGTGCACTATTCATGTGCACTATTCACGTGGTTAATTTGCATTATTTAAATCTCCAATACATACATTTATCAATATAATTCATGAATTTTTATTTATTTATAAAATAATTACAAAATTATAATGTCGAAATGACGCGTATATGGTCAAAATAACACGTATACGGTCAGGGTTCCACAGCATCTTAAGTTCACCTCAACATTCCTCTTGGGTAAAGTTGTAACCCAAGTCAACCTCATATGCAACTTAAAGATAAGCCAAGAGAGAAAGCAATAACTTGAAGTGCATTGGAGCTTAAAGTTGCACCCCAAGTTGACCTCATATACAACCTAAGTGATGTCACATCCCAAGTCAACCCCATACGACTTGAGTACAAAGTCGCACCCCAAGTTAACTCTAGTAGTGACTTCAATTATAACGGTCAGAAAAAAATTGAATATTATAGCATTTATTATGTGCCACTTACCACCAAACAACTATTTTTCTCTCAAGGCTTTAAATATCATGACTTGAATACTTATGAGAGTTAGCTAGAGAATTAAATGAGCCTTCACTTTTCCATTTACAAGGATTAAAAGGTTCATATAAAGAAATCCATTAACAAGCTCTCAAGTTCAAGTGTTCAACGTTCAAAGATCTATTCTTCTACAAACAACAAGAACTTGTTGCACTTCATTTGTCTATACAAGTTTTGTAAAGTGTAGTTTTTTTATTAAAAATTTATTTATGAATTATTAATTGATTTGTTGTTTGAGACTAAGGTCAAGTGATTGATACAAGTTGAGATTGATTAGAGTGATGCATACTGTTGTGTTATTTTAATCTCTATATTTTGAATGATATTTGGATGAAAATATGAGTAAGTATGATGTTTTGAATTAAATATTAAATAATTTAGCTCATTTATGAGCAAACACTAACCATTTGATGTTATTTGTGCAAAATAGGAGAATTTCGTGCAATGTCGATATAAATGAGGTTAAATGAGAAGCCTCAATGTAAGCAAAACTTAACTACAAATTCAAGACACAATTTTGAAGCAAAACAACACTCAAAACGGTTTAAAACATGTCTAAGAATTTATGACATAGTTTGGACAATGTTGGGGCAAAATAATCAAAATTTTAAAGTATAATATACACTCTAGAATGCCACATGGTTTGAACCATGTGGATCTGGATACCACATAGTTCAACCCCAACTATGTACTTTAGTCTGCATAAAATTCCAAGAGATCTCTATATAAACACTTATTTTACACATCCTAAGGCATCGTAGAATATCCTCAAAGCTAAGGTTAAGGTTTGGAAATGAAAAAAACAAGATTACTAAGGGAAAAGCTAAGTGACACATTTGTTTACAATCTTACCACAAGTACACAGATCGTAAATTGTAATATATAAATATTGATCGGTAGAGAATTTAGAACTTAGAACATTAGATTTAAACATGTATATTAAACACAAAGAGAATAATGTAAAAGGAAAGAAATAATAAAAGAATAAGTTGATCTTAAGAACATGAAACGAGAATAAAAAGTTAATGGATGCAAGTACCTAGGATCTAGGGTTTCACATACGTCTTCTATAATGAATACGTAGAGTGCTTCTTTAATCTAAATATTACGTGTTAAAGAAGAACTATCCATATATTATCCTTACACCTTCTTTTGAAACCTAAAAGGTATGCCATAATCTTCTTTACCACCTATTTTCATATGATTAAATCAATTAGAATCCATTAAGTTCTATGAAAGTTCATGGGATTCCTCAAGGTCATCATGTCCATTCCCATAGTCTTAGATTTTCAGGTTTAATATTTTTATTGTCGTATATTAAACTTTCACATTTCGGTTCCATCACCTAATATATGGAATTATGTCAAAATGTAATACCATACACCCAACAAGCATTAAGATCACAAGATATTAAATTAACACAAAATGTCATAAATAATCAAACAACAATATCCGTTATATTGGACACATGCTACATCCTAAACCCTAGATAATAGGTTTAGCCTAGCATGTTTATAATCAAAATCAATCATAAAATAATATTATGTCTAATATCCATCATAAATAAAACAATTAAAATCAAAAAAGAAAGAAAGGGAAAACTTATTGATCAAAAGCCTCAATAGTGTCTCGGACGCTCCAAGCAACTCGTCACCTTGCTTTTTGCTCACGCTCTTCACTCCTCTTGCCCCTGACTTCAACCCTAGCTCCAAGGACCTTTTAAGATACTTTAGGATATTTTCAGGGGTGTTTATATCAAGGAGCAACTTGCGCATAGAGTTCGTGACTCACTTGGATTGCACATCCAGGGTCCCACACGGTTCAAACCATGTGGCACTTTGGAGTGCTCTATTCAGTGCATAGTTTCACACAATTTTGCCCCATTTTGCCCCGATTTGTGCCAAAACTTCCCTGACATATTCTAGTTAACTTTGATCCTTGTTTTATCTCCTTTAAAGCTTTCAAAATCATCAAATCTAATGTGGTCTTGATCCTTAAGCTTTGAACTTCTCAAAATCGATGCAACTTCTCGAAAGAGATGCACATTAGGCCGATTGGACAGACTAACTTCAATAAGCCATAACTTTTGATCCCGGAGAATTTACGTGAGCCACAACATATGAACGAAAAGTATTTTTCGAGCCCGTTGACATAGTAACTAGGCTAGCATAGTTGAGTTCATTTTTTATTTCAAAATCCATAATTTTGTTATGATTTGGGGCTTGATATTGCATATACTTTTCCTACTTTGCATCAATCAGTCAATCGTGAGTGTTTTATGCTAAGTAAAGACAAATAAATCAAAATACAATTTAAAATACCTTAAAAACCCAAATTCTTCTCAATTAATATTCCAAACGCATGATATAAAGGTGACTCAACAATATTACCTGAAGCATCCAAGACACCATTAAAGCCTTCAAACCAATAAGCTTTACTTTTCTTCTTTCTTCTAATTTGATTGTCTTATTTATGATAGATTTTGAATATAATATTATTTTGAGTTTGGATATCATTATAAACATGCTAGGCTAAATACAAAATCTAAGGTTTATGATATATCATGTGAAATATGTAAAGGATATTATAGTTTGACTTTATTTATGAAGGATATTGTTTGTTAATTGTTGTAAATTTAACACTTGCTTGGTGTTTGAGCTTGCACTTTGGCAATAATTTCATATATTAGGTGATGGATCTACGATGTGAAAATCAAATAAATAACAATCAAGATATTAAACTTAAAAATCTAAACTATAAGAATAAGCATAATGATCTTGAGATATTTTACGATGGATTCTAATTTACTTAATCTTATGAGAATAGGTAGTTAAGAAGGTTAGGATACGTTATATAGGCCTGGAGAGAGGGAACAAGGATAAGTTAGGGTTTGTTCTCATTTAACATGTAATATCTAGATTAAATAAACACACAACGTATCTGTTGCAGATGTCACATGTGGAACCCTATACCCTAGGTGCTCTCATCCCTTGATCTTTAATTCTAATTTTACGTTCTTAAGATTCCTTCTTATTGTTTCTTTCTTTTTACTCTACTTTTTTCTCATAGTGTTTGATATAAGTGTTTAAAAATAACATCTTAAGTCTTAAATTCTTTATGGGGATTGATCTTTATTAAATACTATAATTCACGACTGTGCACTTGTGGAGAGGATTGAATAAGTATTTTAACACCATTGTCAAAGAATTCAGCATTACTAAAGACTTTTCTTTTAAACACTTTCTTTGTCTCTATTCTTTTTCTATTTTCTCTTCTATTCCTCTCTTTCTATGCTTCCTTATTAATTTATTTGAGGTGCTCTATTTCATCATTGATTGATTACTATTATATGCTCATAACAAAAATTTTGCTAAATAAAGAGTTAAAAAAATTCTTTCCTATAAATCTTGAGATAGAACAAACTTTGAGAAAGTGTTTATGAATACCCAAAATAGCAATCTTAGAGTATGTTTGGGAATAGATAAAACTTTTGATGAAAAAATTATAAAGAGTAGAAGCTGTCAAATGATGTGATACGATAGGGGTAATGATAAGAAGTAAATAGGATAAAGTTGAAATAGATAGGTTAGTTATGTGTATAGTTACATAGGAATGATTGAAAAGTAAGATAGTTATATAGAAAAATGTGAAGAAATGATTAAAAATATGGTAGTTGTGGAGAGTGAAAAGTTTTAAATTGAAAAGTTTTAACTCAATAATTTTTACTTATTATCAAACACACCCTTATAATGGTTAAACTTCCCAAGGAAAAATACCACAACTAGAGCATATAGATGACCAAGTTGAAAATAATGATCCACTAAGGAAGCCTCTAAAATGTGCAGGAGTGAATGAAAGACTTATAGTGGAAGTGCGTATCATGGCATTCCATAAGGTGATATTATCGAGAACTTCTTCAACAGGCTTGATTGCTCGACTCAAAGCATCATCAATTCAGTTGTTGGTGGCCAATTCATGTGACTAACTGATGAAGAGGAACTCGCACTCCTCGACAACTTAAATCTCTATGATTTCCATTATGGCAACATTCGAGGCCCCTCTTGATGTGGAATTGTGCACGAGATCGAAGCCCTCAACAGTTTAAATGACAAGATGGATCAAATACTTCTATGATAAAAGAAATAAGAAGCCATAGACCAAAGAGCAACTTCATCTTAACATGCCTCTTATCAGATCTGGGGGGTGTCTCACTATACATCTGAATATAACTTCGATGTCCAGGAGACTTTAGGCGAGCAAAACTATTCAGTTAATAACTGATACAACACTCACCCTTATGGTAACTTATATTCTAATACATATAAACTTGGATGGCACAACCACTCCAACTTCTCTTAGTTAAACCAATCTAATGCTTAAAATTTTACTTAAATCAATAAAGGTTTTCCAAGAAAACCATCAAACTCGCCCTCATATCAATCTCAACCAGCCATGTCTGCACTAAACCATACATGAATCAATGACCCCTATCCTAGAAAATATTTTAATAATGCTAAAAAAATGATAAGAGGATGGAATAGATGTAGACTCAATCAAACTTCTCAAAAACTAAATTGCTCAACAAGCCTCAACCTCCTCTTAGAGAAACTAAGGTCAACTCCTGAGTCAACTAAAAATCATTGCAAGGGAACAAGTTATGGAAATCACTCTGTTAAGTGGCAAGTAACTTAAGTCATCCCAAATGGAGGAGAAAGAAGTTAACAATAAATCTAAGTGAGAACAGAAGCAAGGCAAAGAGTCAAAATCTGAACCAGTGGTGGATAAGCCTTATATCCCACCTCCACCATCAGCATCCTTTGCCCTTTCCATGAAGAATTATATAGGCTAAACTACAAAAATAATTCCAGAAATTCATACCAACCCTAAAAAAATTATCCGTCAATGTTCCATTAATCAATATACTCTCTTGAATACCAACTTATGCTAAATTTCTCAAGGAAATTTTACTCAACAAGCACAAACTCAAGGTGCACAGGATTATGGCACTTATTAAAGAGTGCAGTGCTGTGTCATAAAATAATTTTACATAAAATCTCAAGGATCTAAGAAATTTTTCCATCCCTTATATTCTTCAAGATGTGCAGGTTAAAAAAGTCTTATGTGACCTTGAAGTAAGCATAAGCCTAATTCCTCTCTCCATCTATGAAAAATTGAAGATGGGTTACCCTACGCCCACATTTATGTCATTGCAACTTGTAGATCATTCTATTAAATATTCTATGGGCATCATAGAGGATGTGCCAGTGAAATTCAAAATTTTTTCATTCTTGTAGATTTTGTTATGCTTAACATAAGGAGGATCATTAGACCATTTTTAGCAACAGTCAGCACCATTATTTTTGTAAAACAAGGAACACTTACATTAATAGTCAAAGACGAGAAGGTGGTAATCAACTTGCTCTCAACACCAAAAATTTCTTTTCCTAAGCATACCCATATGTTGATTAGCATGGTCGAGGGGGCAAGGAATAAAGAGAGCTCAATTGATTTTATGGAAGCATGCATGGCTAAAGGAGGACCAATTGAAAATTTCAATGGAGAAGTCGCTAAAGTTATTGCACTTTTTTAGAGTAGAAATTTTGAAATTTTGAAAAATGGGAGAACTATGTGATGCCTCCAACCTGAGGCGTCACACAAAGCCTTACTCCAAGATTGTTCTTTATTGGAAAATGTGAATTAGGATTATTGCTGTGAAACCTCAATTTTAAAAACGTGTATGAAACCCTAGGGTTATAAATCCTGGGTAATATAATAATATTTTGCAATATATGACATTTGAAGATTAAATATCTAATTATAGAATATTAATTCGGATGAATAGTGCATATGAATAGTGAAACATGAATAGTAAATGTGGGATTAAGAAATATGTTAAATTAATCACTTTGGATTAACTTAATCATAAAAGACAAAAAAGGAAGCTTCCCAATATAAGGACAAAAGAAGAGTAGAGATTGCTTTTGGATTTTTTTTTATGATTTTTGGATTTTAATGGATTTTGAGGAGAAAACATAGAAAAATTCATATCTTACAATCCGAAAGCCAAATTAAGGTGAAATTTTGTATGGATGGTTAAAATATTATGCCGAATATGATGGATGGATTGGATTAAGCCAAATATTATGGAAAATGTGTTTCTTAGAGAGCAAGTAAGTGATGCTTGACTTTTTCAAAGTAAGTTATTAATTCTACTTTTTACTTTTTAAAAAAGTAGCTTAAGAAATGATATTTTAATGAAATAAAAAAATACAAAAATCCCCCAAAGTTCACCTTGGAAAAACGTGAGCTAGCATGAGGAGTTTGCCAAAAGTTCAATGGTTGAGATGAGCTCAATCAAGGATAATCAACGGTTGAGATTAATCACGTCTTTTGATGAAAATCAAGCAATTAATGGATGGATCAGCTATGGCAACTTGTGGCCAGCAATTTTCCACCTAGGATAATGAGAAATTGCTTGGAGATGAGGTGGAAATGACCTAAGTAAAGATATTTATAATTTAGCCCAAATTCAAGGGGTAAATTGCCATTTCATGAAATTTGAGATGCTATAAATAGGGGAGGGTGCCTTGAACAAATTTCTCACCCATCCCAAGCATTCTTATCTTGAGAAATTCATTCCCCATGCTTTTGAAGCAAGAGAGAAAGAGAGAGAAAAGGAAAGAGAGAAAGAGCCAAGTAGGAGGGGAGTACTCTACTTGAGGTAAGGAAATTCTTTTCAAATTTCTTTTGGATGTTAAGTAGGGTAAAATCATGCTTAGATAATGCCTAGGCATGAGAAAATAAGTATGGTTATAATACCAAAGCAGAATTATGCCAAAACATCAAAAATTTGAAACAAAGATAGATCATTCGGAAAAATCATGTATGATATGTGTAAATAATGCTCCAAATTTGATAAATGATTATTTTGGATGTATGATTATGATAAATATGACGTTTGAATGATGATATATTAATCTTATGATTTTTGGAATTAAGGATTATGCTTAAGTGAATTTCTATTGATTTTTAGTATATAGAGAAAATGATTTATTTAGCCAAGTAAATAATGATAAATTCAAAATGTATGAAATTTTTCATAATATACTAAGTATAAGCTATGTCATAGTATTTTTTATTTTTGAAAAAAATATCAATTTTTGGAACTCATGAACAGTAACCCATATTGTTGTGAGCAGTAACCTCGGGTAAACAGTCAATATAAACAGTACCCATGAAAAGTGATCGTGAACAGTGAGGATGAACAGTAATATGCTATAGTGATTTGTTACAGTAACTATAAAAAGTAAACAACGTGATTTTGGAGAAAATTTAAGATTAATATTTAAATATATGGATAAATGGTTTATAGATAAAAATCCATATAATGAGGTAATGACCAAGTATATTTATAAAATTAACCTCTATATGAGGTAATGAATGATTATAAAACATGCATGGGAAGAAATCTAAGACATGGAATAATATAGATAAAATATCATTTTCCTAGTATAGGAAAAGAAAAGTAAAAGGTGGAGGACACGGATTGAGGTAAGCAAGCAATCCTTTTGAAAATGATGATTTGTAAGCAAGCAAATCTTTTAAAAATGTGATTTTATTGTCAAGTATTTATGAAATGTATTTAAGGGTGGTCATTCCTATAAAGTTTTGAAATAATGAATGTTTATGAGTTTTTATGAAAAGTCATGCCGGCATATTGATATTATGTGATGTTCATAGACATGTGTACATGTATGATACATAAGGAAGAGGCTTTGGTGGAGGAAGTAGGATCAAGGATCCCTCTTCACCATTACCAACTCGCAAGGGCTGTATGCTGGTGGCGTCCTCCCAAGAGGTGGGGGCACAAGGAAAAGGCTTTGGTGGAGGTAGAAAGCGAATCAGAGGGTCCCCCTTCACTATTGCCGAGTCTTATGAGTTGTGTTCTGACGGCGTCCTCCCCAGAGGTGAAGGCAAAGGAATATTATGTGTGAATGAATGCATTGCATTTTCATACAAGGATTGAAAAGGAAATCATGGATTTGAAATGATGTTTTTAAGGGATAGTGTAAATAATTCTCTACATGAGAATGACAAGTCACCTAGTATAAGAGGTATATAATGCCGAGAAAATTAAAAGTCATGCATATAGGAACCATGTAGGCGTCAAGAGGATGAGAGGGTCCCCTTGATGAGGCTAAGTCAGAGACAGCTGGCGTATTGGACCACACTATGTGAGATGTTCCCTGAACTAGCGTACCCTCACACGAAGGTTTATGTCAAGAATTGAAAGAAAGTATTTGCACATCCAATGTTTATAAAATAATTTTTATGAAAAGGAAAGCATGGATTTGAAAAGATGTTTTTAAGAGATGGTGCAAATAATTCTCTACATGAGAATGACAAGTTACCTGGTGTAAGAGGTATATAATGCCGAAAAAATCAAAAATATGGATATACGAATCATGCAAGCGTCAAGAGAAAGAAAGGTTCCCCTTGATGAGGCCAAGTCAAAAACAGCCGGCATATTGGACCATGCTATGTGAGATGTTCCCTGAGCTAGCGTACCGGCACATTAAGGTTTATGTCAGGAGTGGAAAAGAAGCACTTGCACATCCAATGTTTATGAAAAGGTTTCTATTGCATTAATAGTTGATCACTTGTTAAGTATCTCCTATCGAATAGAGAGAAATGCATTTATAAATAGTTTAGATGAATGGTTTACAAGAATAATTTTCATGAATGGTTTATAAAAGGTTTCCAAAAATGGTTTACGAAAAGGTTTCTATTCCGTTGGTAATTGATCACTTGGTAAGTGTCTTTTACCAAATGGAGAAGAATGCATTTCAAATGAAAAATATTTGTTTATTGAGTTTCGACTCATGTTTTGTTTTCCTAACTTCAGACAAGTGTAGGAAAAGCTAAGAGATGAAGAGCATGTGTTGCTAAAGGAAAAAAGGAATCTACAAAGGTTGATAGATTTTTGTATGAATAGATTCTCTAATAGGATATGATGAAAAAGAACAAAGGTTGTATGAAATTATGAAGTTATGAATAATATAAGAAGTTGATGATTTATGATGGTATGGATAAGTCCATTATGAATGATGATGAGTATATATTTATGTAATTAAAGAAATAAAAAAATTTTTGAACGAGATCCAATTAAAAACCTGTCGTGTGATTAGGCCAACAATCCTAAGTCACGATTACCAATCGACAAGATCTCGAAGTAAGGACAAATGTGACGCCTCGGTTCGAGGCACCTGATACGCACCAAGTGCTTGTCGTTAAGAGCACTGTGATCACCAATTTAATTAAAATTAACCGAAATACATTAAAGCTACCACTATACGGGTGATAGTGTAGAATAACGATGAGTCGGGTCGAATCCACAGAGAGGCGATATAATTTTGAATTATTTTTAAGAGAAATAGAGAATATAAAGGAGAGGGAAAAAGAAAAAGGAAAGAAATTAGAGGAGTAAGATAGAGGAGAGAGAGAAGAAATGAGAAAATAGAAGGAATTAGAGAAAGACAGAGAGAAGAGAGAAAGAAGAGAGAAATTAGAAAAATAGGAGAGGATAGAGAAAGAGAGTTTAGAGAGAGAAGAAGAGAAAAGAGAAGAAATTAGAGAGATAAGAGAGAGGAGAGAGAAAGAAGTTACAGAGAAAGGAAAGAAGAGAGAGAAGGAGACGTTAGAGAGAGAAAGAAGAAGAAATTAGACAGAGGAGAGAAGAGAGAGAAAGAGGTGTTGGGGAGAGAAGAGAGAGAGAGAGAGAAAATAGAAAATAGAAGAAATTAGAGAGAGAGAAAAAGAAGGGAGAAAAGATTTGAACATAAAAGAAATGGAGACAAGAAGCTAAAAGAAATTAACTAACAACTTAATTAA
>JAXCLR010010423.1:0-10457 GCA_035584095.1 Annona squamosa | reverse complement strand
CATGGCTTTTGGGTGGGCCGTTGTAGGGGCCCGTTGAGGTGGCCTGTAGGAGCTTCGCCTTTGTGGGCCGGATTTGATTTGAGAAGCCTGCTTCGAGGCTTAGTAGAGCTTCGCTCATGTGGGTTGAGTGCGGGAAGGCCCGCTTAGCTGACTTCAATTTCGCTTTACATTGAATTTGCTTGGGCTTGAGTCTTGTGTCCAATTATCCGTCTTTGGGCCCCCGAGGGTGGGTGTCAACAGTGGGCTTTCCTATGACGTGGAGCAATAACAGGCGCGGTCTTCAGAGGGTGGAGGCGAGATTGGACAGGGCGCTCTCCACACCTCAGTGGCTATCTTCTTTCCCTTTTGCAAAGCTATTTCATGAGGTAGCATCTACATCTGATCACTGCCCCATTTTGCTCATACTTGACACATCGGCGCGATTGAAGAAACCCTCAAGAGAATCCAGATACGAGTTATTTTGGGCTCGAGATAGGGAGGCTCACCGTGTTGTCCGCCATGCTTGGTCCAATCAGGCTTGGGGGAGCATACCAACGGCAAATCTGATTGGGAGGAAGATACACCAGTGTAGTAGGCATCTCCGGAAATGGAACCGGAATATGAGGGGAAACCTCAGGAAAGCTATTGAACGGAACAAAAGCCAATTGGCTTTTCTAATGAACCAGGATCCCTCAAACCATAGAGATGATGCTATAAGGGCTCTCAAATCTCGCGTTAACCTTCTCATGGATGATGAGGAGCAGTTATGGAGGTTGCGAGCTAAGACCCATTGGCTCCATGAGGGGGACAAAAATGCCAATTTTTTTCATCGGATGGCGTCTAATCGCAGAAGGGTGAACTACATTGATGCTCTACAAGACAATGATGGGAGATGGATTCGTGATGTCGATTCGATGTTGGAGACTGCGGCTGATCATTTCTCCTTGATTTTCTCAACATCGGGGCCGCCGAATGTTGCTTGGATTCAGAACCTCATTACTAGAAAGATCTCGGACAACCAGAGGCAGGATTTGATCAGACCACTCCATTTTCATGAAGTGGAGAGGGCTGTGAAAGCTATGAGCCCAACGAAAGCTCCGGGACCGGATGGGATGTCGGCAGGGTTCTTTTGCTCGCATTGGTCAATGGTGGGTAACGATGTGTTCAAGTGGTGCAAATCTTTTATGGAGGCCCGTGACCCATCATTGATGGACGATCATCTTCGGGGTCTGAACTTAACAACCCTTATCTTGATTCTGAAGAAGGCAGCCCCTCAGGCTCTCTCCCATTACCGCCCTATTAGCCTGTGCAATGTTATTTACAAAATTCTGGCAAAGGTATTGGCAAACCGTCTGAAGGTTATGCTTGCGAATATCATTGGGGAGCAGCAAAGTGCATTTGTGCCTGGACGTCTGATTACTGACAACATGTTTGTGGCCTACGAAGTAATCCATTCTCTCAGACGACGTCGGCATGGTCGGCGGCAGGAGGTCGCCATTAAACTTGATATGTCCAAGGCATATGATCGAGTGGAATGGTCGTTCCTACAACGGATAATGGCGGCGATGAACTTTAGTCCCATTTGGATCAACTGGATCATGAGCTGTCTATCCACGGTTCAGTACAGAGTCAACATCAATGGTTTCAAATCCAGATACTTCCTTCCGTCACGGGGACTTCGACAGGGGGATCCTCTCTCTCCTTATCTCTTCGTTCTGTGTGCCGAAGGCCTATCTGCACTTATTTAGGAGGCCGTCAGTCTTGGAAGTATTCATGACATTAGAATTAACCCGTTAGGTCCAACACTTTCTCACTTCCTATTCGCGGATGATGCCCTTATCTTTCTCCGGGCGACAAACCACGACATCAACAACTTCTTGACCATCATGAAACTCCATTCTGAATCTTCGGGACAGGCGGTCAATGTTGATAAAACTGTTGTGTTTTTCAGTTCCAACACAGATGAAGCCATAAGGCGTGAGCTAACCCACCCGATGGGCTCTCAGGGAAATCACATCCAGCACTACCTTGGACTTCCAGCATGGCTGGGGAGATCCAAAAAGGAGTTGTGCATGAAGCTAAAAGAACGCATTTGGCGAAAAGTGCAAGGGTGGAAGGAGAGGCTTCTCTCCTGGGGAGGAAAAGAGGTCATAATCAAAGCGGTCGCCCAAGCCATTCCCTCATACACGATGAGTATCTTTCTTCTGCCTAAGTCTTTTTGCAATGATCTTAATGCTATGTTGAGCAGGTTTTGGTGGGGCGAAAGGAATCACAAGCGCAAGATGAACTGGATCGCATGGTCTGAGATGTGCAGGTCAAAGGTATCAGGTGGACTGGGATTTAGAGATTTTTGCTGTTTCAACGAAGCGCTTATTGCCAAACAAGTCCGGAGACTATCGTCTAACCCCAGCTCCCTCTGTCACAAGATACTCAAAGCGCGTTACTTCCCAAATGTGGATATATGGCAATGCCAGGCTAAGGCGTCTGATTCCTTTACTTAGAGCAGTATTTTGAAAGCTAGAGATGCTATCCGGGTGGAGTGTAGATGGTGCATTGGTAATGGTAGATGGGTCCGGTTCTTTAGGGATATATGGACTGATGAGCTGATGCCTATGGCGGGACCTCTCCCGGAAGCTATCAACGAGGATGTGAGGGTCAACCAGTTTATTCATGAGGACACATGCTTATGGAAGGAAGACCTTGTCAAGGCAGTTTCGGGCGAACATGGCTGGTAGCTGGTAAGTCAAATCCCCCCCCCCACAACCACGTGAGGAGGATACTTTATTATGGAAACATGAACCAAATGGCATTTTCACGGTCAAATCGGCCTACAGATTCCTTAAGGCGGTGCCCGCCTCCTCTACCTATGCTGCTATCTATCGTGCTCTGTGGAGGACGAAGCTTCCCAACAAGGTCATCATTTTTGGATGGAGACTGTTCAAAAATGCTCTCCCAACAATGTTGAACTTGCAGCGGAGGGGTATCGATGTCGATTCATTATGCTTATTGTGTAGGTCCCATGTTAAGGATGCAAACCACCTGTTCTTACACTGTGCTCGCACGAGATGTGTATGGTTAGGGCATTCATGGAGAATCTCGATGCGGGAATCCATCCAGGAGGTTCTGCAATCCTTTACCCAAACTTGTAGACCCAAAGATATGGCGCTATTTATCCTCTGTTGCTGGCGGATATGGTTCATGCGAAACAAGTTCAGAGTGGAGAGACATATTCCGGAGCTGGCAGGGATTTTTGATTGGTGCTTGGATTTTTGGAGCAACACAAACGGGCTAAACCCCTCTTCCTTGTTGGGGCAACCGACCAACCTCTTGTGCCTCAGTGGACTTTGCCTCTGATGGGTTCGGTCAAAATGAATGTGGATGCCAGGAAACACAGTGGGAGGAGCTTTATGGGCTTCGCAGCAGTCATTAGGGACTCCTATGGCCACTTCGTTGCGGCGAAAGGTTGGAGGCGGAGAGGGGAGATGGAGCCGTTACTTATGGAGGCTACGACACTCCTTTGGGGTGTTAAATGGGCCCTCGAGAGTGGCGTGGGCCGGATACAGATCGAAACGGACTCTCTCCTCCTCTTCAACTACCTCACTTCTAACTCCACCATTTTATCGCCAGTGGGATTTCCATTATTGGAAAACAAAGCTATATTGAATGCTTATCCCCATCTATCTGTGTGTCATGTCTTAAGGCAGGGAAATAGGGTAGCACATGCCCTAGCCGATTTTGTCTCAACTAATTTTTTGGATTGTTATGATTGGTGGGGGACCCCACCCCGGGTCATTGTTGCTAACATATGTACAGACATTTTTTTGACAATGCAATTTGCGGACCCTCCTATCCCTCCCCCCTATCAATGTTGACAGGGCGGCGGGAGAGGAAGGTTTTCTTCATAAAAAAAAAGGAAAGTTGAAATAAATATGATAATTTTAAGAAAAAGGCTAATGTAGGGGAATAAAATTAGAAAAAGTAAAGTTGATAAATATTTCAAACGAGTAGCAGAAAGAAGAAAATCACAAGAATCGATTACCCGAGATCAATTACCAAATGTTGCTTAAAGTGTTTTCTCATGAGTATATGATAGGGCTGATGTATATATTTACAACCATCTTGATTTGTATTAGATTTAAATTTTAAGAAATATTTATAATTTTCTAAGAGAGTTAACAATTTTCCATCAATTAAACTCTCGAGAAAGGGAGAAATAAAAACTCAAATGCATGTGTCGAGAATCGAACATCCGACCTCACCAAAATGGGGCATAGCATTATCACCAAGGTAAATTCCTAGCGGCATGATGGGCCAACCTTAAAAAGTCCGAAACACATTTTCTTATCTATATACTTTTGCATTTTAGTCCCTTTAGCTATGTGTATTTTTTACATCCATGAGTTTCATATTTTTACTTTTTAAATCTTATAAAATTTTCATTTCAGCATTTAAACTATACTGATAAAACACCAAATGAAGTGTTGTTATTTATAAATAAAAAGTCTAAAATAATGTTATACCTTAGTCCGGTCTATTCATATTTATAAGTCGACTTATGAATATGTGGACAAGACAATTTTATATGGAATAATTGAGTTAACTTATGAACATGGATCCATTCAAAATGTTTGTTATTGGCCAAATTAAGTTGATTCATGAAAGACTCCTTCAAAGACAATATTATCATTTAAAAATTTACACGGCAACTAGTAACAAATTTTCCGTTCATTCATTTCGTGTACGTTTGGTGACATACATTAAGATAGGGTATAAAATATTTTAGGAAAAAAGAAGTCAAGCTTACACGATTGAAAAGAGAAATAGGCGAAACTCGCAAGCAAAAAAGTAAGTAAACATAATTAAAAGACCAAAATCACATAATCCTCGATGTTCCCTCAGCTAAAACGCATATTCTCATCCGTACATCGGTGAAGTCTTTTGCTTGTCACCGTTGGTGTGGTTTTTCGGATAAGATCGAGATCGATGAACGCGACATTTCCATTCACGGCTTCACGCCCCTGCTTGCGTGTCGTGATTCTATAATCAGGAATAACATTTCACTGGTCACGACTTTCCACCTGCTCTAATTTTGTTTTTGTTTTGTTAGTGTTTATTTATACATGAAAGTTTTAACAATTATTTTTCAACCATTATTATTATTATTATTATGTTATTTTCTTCATTTTAAAAATGTTATGCCAAGAATATGAGAACGTTTGGTAACAGGGTACGGAAAATGTGGGTAGGAAAATATAAATGCACAGATTTCAAGATACTTCATTAATTATTTAATGATTTATTTTTCACTTTTATTTTTATATTCTAATCATTTTTCTCATCAATTATTTTTTAAAAAATCTATTTATTTTAATTTTATCCTTATTATTTTATATCAATCGTGTAATTTTTAAAATATTCTATGTTCTACTATCGTCACTTACAACATTAACCACAACTTTCACTGTTACATACGTCGTCTTCTGTTTCTTTCAAAAATTTTGTACTTCCAGCTACGCCATATTTTGCCTTTTTTTCTCTGGTTATACTTTAGCTTAACCAGCTCTCGTCGATCAAAGGTTGAAAAGGTCCTAAGAGAGACAATAGCTTTGGCGCATTGCATCTTGCAAAATTAATGGCAGCTGTTGTGGATTACATTTTGGTGAAAACGTTGATTCAAGAAGTGGTTTTAATCTGTATAGATAATTTTTTGGCAATATTATATGATGATAGCTCCGTCTTTTCCACTTCTGATCGTTCTTACTCTTAAAGGTTGGTAGGATAGGTGCTTATCTTTTAATAAAAAGAAAGAAGCGGCTTCAATCTACCGAGCTGTTGATAAAGTAGACTGGATCAAGGTGGAGATAAAATATATGCAGAATTTCTTACTACCTGGAGGTCCCATTGGAGAAGTGGGCTTTAAAGAAGACGCGGTGGATTTGAATTTGGTAGAGACGGTGCAAGAAGCTACTAATGAAGCAAAAGGATAGAAATATTCTTGCTAAGAGCCAAATGCAATCGGCGAAGAGGGAATCATCACAGGATGCACTAAAGTTTATCAGCGAACGTGCTGTTCTTCGCAACATCGTTGAAATTGGAGGTGTGAGGACCCAAATTGATGAGTTATATCGTAGAAAGAAGTCTTATGGCCTTCGATCACAGAGTGTAAAATAGTTGAGAGGGGAGCATCCTTCGCTAGAGGTGAAGAAGTAATTGGCTTCGAAGAAGCTGTAGAAGCAGTGGTGAAGCTACTGATTGCAGAAAGTGCATGCCAAAGAGTAGCTTCAACAGACCGAATTTTTCATCAAGTATAAAAATATTAAAAATGAAGAAAATGACATAAAAAGAAAAGTTTCATAGAAGGAAAGTCTCTTATAATAGTACTCGTAATATTATCTTTAAATTTTTATATTATTATTTTAATGCTAATAAATATATCTAAATTAATTTTACCCAATTTTATTTTATTTTGTCTTAGAATAAATAAAATTATGTTATTTAATTTCTAAGAAAATAATGTATGTTAATTTATTTTATCATTTAATCTTAAAATGTAAATGTGAAAGTGCAAATTTCAACTATTTTAAAAGTTTTATGAAAATACATCTTTCAGAAAATTTCAAGTTTGCATTTAAATTAAGCTTTTCATAATTAAAAATATAAAATTAATATTAAAATATATGTGAAATATATGTATTATCCGAGAATCAACATAAAATATAATGATATAACGAATCATGAAGTTGTGGAATGGGATTAGTAAAAGAAGGAAGAAGAGACGGCCTTGTGAGACGAAATACTCATCTAATCATAGGCAACAAAAAAAGTGCAATTACGTAAGATTTGCTGGAGTCTCATCTTAGGTATTGGAGGTTACAGCTTTAAATCTATAATTAAGGGTGTGTTTGAAAATGAGTAAAACTTTTGATGATGATGTGATATGATAGGGGTAATGATGAGTAATAAATATGATAAAGTTGAATAGATAGGTTAGTTGTGTTGATAGTTGTGTAGAAATAATTGAAAAGTAGAGTAGTTGTATATAAAAATGTGAAAAAATATTAAAAATAGAATAATTATGGAGAGGAAAAAGTTTTAAATGGAAAAGTTTTAACTTGACAACTTTTCCTTAATAACAAACACACCCTAAGATTAAAGCATATACTTGAATTGAGTTGTAAAAAAAACTTTTTTATAATGGGGAAATGTGTTTTGTAAATATAAAATGTTGTATCCGAAATTTTTTAAAAAATCCTAGTAATATGAAAAGTTATGCGTATCTTCATTCCTAACACAACTTTTTGATTTCCCATTATATCTTTTTGATAATGTGAAAATGTTTGTTCCTACCACAACTTTTTTAATTTCCCAATTAGCTTTTTAAATTTTTGATATAAACTTTTTTATTATTATTATGTTTGATGGGGCTGACTCAGCTAATGTGGGGCCTAGTAATACGGCATGCGATGAGATGATAGGAAAGTGTGGGGTGAGAAAGATAATATTTTAAAAATAATGTAAATAATATTATATAATATAGGAAAATTTGAAATAAATACTGTAGTTTAAGCAAAAATGATTGATAAAGAGAAATAAAATTGAAAAAAATAAAGTTGATAAATAATTAAGATGTATTAAAGAAAGATAAAATTCACTGGAATCCTTTAAGCCAAGTGAGGTCAATTATCAAACTTGGCCTAAATGTCTAAAATGGTTTTCTTGGCCACATACTTTAGCCAGGTTATTTGTATTTTAGTTTTTCTAACTATATTTATATATTTTAATTCACAAGTTTCACGTATTTATGTTTTAAACCTTGTAAACTTACCCTCTTTGTATTTTAAATTCCGCTATTAATGTAAATCACCAAATGAGTGGAAAATTTGTCGATAGTTGCCTATAAGTATTTTAATAACAATATTGCCTTTAAAGGAGTTGACTTACCATAATAAATGTCCTTCTATTTGAAAGTTTAAGTCAAATTAATTATGCCATATAAAATTATCTTATTCACATACATGAATTAACTTATGTTCATAAGTTAACTCATGAGTCATAAGGTCATTTTAGAATTTTCACTTACAAATAACACACTTTAGTTAGGTATTTTAATAGCAAAGTTTAAAATATAAATTGGACAAACTTATAGAATTTAGAAAGGAAATACTTAAAAATCATAATTTAAAAAACTAATAAATTTTATCAAAAAATTAATACATGTATTCCATTAAAAAACAAATACATTTAAAATATGTTTGAAAAATAATAAAATTTTTAAATGAAAAGTTTTTTTATAAAGATTTTCGAATTGAAAGAAAATAATGTAATATAACAAGGGCAATGATGAGAATTAAGATGAATAAATTTAAATTAGATCGGTCGGTTCTATAAATAATTGTGTAAAAATAATTAAAAAAATAAAATTTTATAAAAAACATAAAAAGTGGTTAAAAATAAAATAACTATAAAGAGTAAAGTATTTTTAATAGAAAAATTTTAGTTTAACATGTTTTTATTATTGTCCATCACACCCGTAATTAAAGAAAACGTAACACAACCATCCCCAGCTGCGACGCGTTTTCTCATCCGTATATGGGAGAAGGTTTTTCCTCGTCGTTGTCGGCACGTTTTTTTGGATAAGATTGAAGTGACACCTTATTATTCCATTATTTTTATAACAGAGTTGATTTCTTCTTTACAAATTTTCATATAGTTATTTTAGTTTTTAATCATTATTTTTATTATTACATTATTCTCTCATGTTTTAAAAATTTGTGCTAAAAATATATTTTTTTACTAAATTTTTAAACTTTCAAAGGGTTAATTTTAGATATATATATACACACATACTATATTTGTCTTTAATTATAAATATACCTACCAGATTTGAAAACTTTCATTAATTTCAAATATACCCAATATGACAGATAGAAATGTTTAACAATTTTAAAATTTCAAAATACCTTTGATGGATTCAACATCTATTATTATTGATATTATATTCGGGCTGTTAGAATTCATTCTGCTCAGCTTCTTTCATGTTAGATGAGTTTTCATTATATAGTTCAACTTATATCATAACTAATTTACTATTATCATTAAATCATAAGGGGCATTTTGAATATATTCTATGATGAATAATGGTGATTTTTAATTGTGTCTAACGGAATCGGTATGAATGAAATTTCACCCGTACTTAGTAGATATATATGAAAATTTTCAAACTTAGGGTGTGTTTGTGAATAGATAAAACTTTTGATAAAAAGTTTCGCAGAGTAGAAGTTGTCAAATGATGTGATATAATGGAGATAATGATGAGGAGTAAAGAAGATAAAGTTAAAATAGATAGGTTAATTTTATAGATAATTGTGTAGAAATGATTGAAAAATAAGATAATTATATAAGAACATGTAAAAAATGATTAAAAAATACGATAGTTATAAAAAATGAAAAAATTTTAGGTTAAAAAGTTTTAACTTGATAATTTATACTCATTGTGAAATACACTCTTAAAATATATTTGTAATTAAAGATTAAAATTTACCGTACCTTTTTTTCTTTTTATACTTTCGGTTGACTAGGTCTCGTTAATCGAAAGTAGGGGTGCAACTTGGGTAGGGTACCCGCGGGTCGACCCGCTGGGTACCCTAAATAGGGTAGGTTCGGTTCCACAGGTAAAATACCCGGTGAACTTCGGGTAGGGGTCGATTCCGGTTATGGGTACCCGGAACCGACCCGGATTTCTTATATTATATATATATGTATTATAATTCCCAACCAGGCTAACATAATTTCTTCCCGATTCTGGATTCTGGATTCCCCCAGCTGCCCAACAACCCCCTTCGTTTCTCCATCGCATCCCCATTCATTTCTCCTCTGGATCGCTGCGGCCGGCGGGTAGCATCATCCCTATTCGTTTCTCTAGTTCTCCTCTAGAACCTGGATTGTTGTTATTCGCCTTCGCCCCGGAAGTTATTTACCTTCTCGGAAAAGCGATAGAGAGAGAGGGAGGGAGGGAGAGAGACGTCGTCAGCTTTGTGTCTGGCGTCTGTCGTCGTTGTCGACTCGTCGTGGTTGTCTCTCTCTCTCTCTCTCTCTCTCTCTATCGCTTGCTCTGTCGCTCGCTCCCTCCCTATTTCAAAACTCGCACGACCTTCGGTGCGTACCCCACAAACGCCCCTCAGCCCCACATTACGCGCCTCCGCATCCCCTGATCTGCTGCTACACGCGGTTGCGGCGGTTCTCGCATCGTTGTCTCCTCCTCTGCGTCACATCTTCAAACCGAAACCGCCTCCCTCATCTGACCACTCCACACAAAACTGCGGGAAACAGCGTCATCCCAAGTTCATTTCTCCTCTGCGGACTGCAGCGGGCAGCGTCCCCAATTTGTTTATCCTCTGCGGCACTGTTGTAGGCTATCAATTGCTGCTCGGTTTGTCACTTCATCTCTCCCAAGCTGCTACTTTTTTTCTTTGTTTTCT
>JAXCLR010010422.1:0-10462 GCA_035584095.1 Annona squamosa | reverse complement strand
AGTTTTTAAGTTACCAAAGAAATTTTTTAAGAACCCAATTCACCCCTCCCCTCTTGGGTTTTGCCATTAACTCGGGGTCAACATAAATCACATCATGAGTGGACTTAGCTTGCGACCTAAGTCTTCCAAATGCTTTTAGAAAGTTGATCTTCAGCTTTTACTCTTCGAGTTTCACTCTAAGTCAACTTGGACTTGGGACTTCACCCAAGTCACATATGAAGCGATTTAGGCTTTAACACTTCACTATATGTTGAAATTCATAAAGTCTAAATCTTCCTTCTTTTGCTCTTTTTTTTCCTCAAGTCTTGCTCCTAGGTTAACTTCATGTGAGACTTAACCCAAGTCGCATATGAAGTCGACTTGGGATCGCACCTTGAGTCCTGGTACTTAGCAAAATTTTCATTTCCTCTTATAAATCTTCAAGTCTTAGTGTCTAAGTCAACTTTGAATTTGACTTTTCCCAAGTTGTATGGTGAAGTCAACTTGGGTTATGGCTTCATTTTTCAAACTTTAGTTGGAGGAAATTTCAATCTCTTGATGCACTCCAAGTCTCATTCTTAATCGATTTCGATTTGTGATTTCACCTAACTCGCATGTTGAGTCAACTTGGGGTGCAACTTCATTTATTAAATTTTCAAATTAAACTCTCTGACTCTCTGAAGTCAATATTGGAGTTAACTTGGGTATCAACTTTACCCAAGTTAATGTTGGAGTCAACTTAACTTTGCAACTTGACTGGTTTTCAATTGAATTTTTAAAATTATGGGTGTGTTTGGTTGGAGGTAAAACTTTTAATGAAAAGTTTTAGGAGTAGAAGTTGTCAAATTGATAGAAAATGATGTGATATAATAGGGATAATGATAAGGAGTAAAGAGAATAAAGTTAAAATAGATAGGTTAGTTGCATGGGTAGTTGTGTAGAAATAATTGAAAAGTAAGATAGTTTGTATAGAAAATGTGAAAAAATAATTAAAAAATAGAGTAGTTATGGAGAGTGAAAAGTTTTGTATTGAAAAGTTTTAGTTGACATATTTTGGCCCCAAGCAAACACACCGTATAACTTCAAACATAGAATCAACAAATTAGTAGCCTCAAATCTTCAAAGTTTGTTATTAATAATCAAAACGTGAATGTACCTTGATTTACAATTCAACTACTTTGAGTTCACATCAATATGTATATTCTACTACGAGTAAAGCTACTAAGTATCCCCATAGCAAAAGCATTGTCTAATCCTGTACAATACATAATATACATCACAATTTTAATTACTTTGACATACTCAAGCTAAGTTGCAGATCTTTTATCATTATTATATAACTTGATATTGAGATCAAAGGGAGTTGATGCTACACTAGCATCAAAATAGTTAAACCAAATGAGTATCTTCTCCATATAATGCAATTGGGAAAGAGAAAATAAAGTACCATATTTGAGAATCTTGATGCCAAGAATAATATTCATATTGTCCATATCTTTTATATTAAATTAACTGACAGAAAATTTTAAAATTTTTAAATAATCTTAGTGTTAAAAATAAGTATTTCATACATGTATAAACAAGTAACAATACTTCTATTCGTAGTCAATTTACTATAAACACATTTATCTGATCAATATAATTTAAACCCATTTGATAATACAACTTGATTAAAATTTTCATATCACTGCTTAGAAGTCTTTTTTAAACTATGCAAAGATTTTATTAATTTTGAAACTTTCTTTTCTTGTCTATGCATAATGAAAGCTTCATATTATTCCATATCAATTTCATTGTCTAAATCTTCATTTAGAAAATTAGTGTTTACATTCATTTAGTGAATTTCAAGATAGTGTATTAAAGCTAGGGCCATTAATAATTCTGTGAACTCAATTGTGGGAAATTGCAAACCAATAATAATTTTGATGATTAACAACTCAATTGAAATGAAATAAAGCTACTAATAATGTTTAAATTGAGCTTGTGTGAGATAAAAATTCAAACATTAAATCGTATTCATAAAAAAAGTGCAGACAGGTGAAGTCAAAACTAAAGTGGACCCTAGTATCGACTTAAGTGAGGTTGCACAACCAAATCGACTCCACATGCAGCCTTGGTGAAATCACACCTTGGGTCAACCTCAACTATGACATGAGAAAGTAACCAAATGAAGACAATTCTTTTGAATAAATTAGATCCCAAAGTCGCACATCCAAATCAACTCCACATGCAACTTAGGTAAAGTCACATCCTAAGTCAACCTCAATTGTGACTTATGAAGGTGAACAAATGAAGCCAAGTCTCTAAAATATATTGGGAGTCAAAGTTGCATATTTTAGTCTACCCCACATGCGGCTTAGGTGAAGTTGCAACTCAGATAAACCTTAACTCTAACTGAAAGAAGAAAATATGTAAAAACAAGTCTCTCAAACACATGGGATTATGAAGTCACATTTGAACTTGACCCCAACATGCAACTTTGGGTAAAGTTGAACCCCTAGTTGACTCCAGCAGCAACTTCAGAGTATAACATTTAAAAATTCGAACGTTGGCATATTTATTGCACACCATCTACCACCAAGTGGCTAGATTTCTCTTAGTGCTTTAAATATCTCACTAAGTTATAGAGGTTAGCTAAGCAATTGAATCAGCTCCATTCTTCTGTCTTACAAGTATTAAAAGTTATATTCACAAGTTCTCAAGTTAAGCGTTACAGTAAAAGTTTAAAAAACTTCATTATTCATCTCCTTTTATTACAAATCAAAGCTTACTGTGCTTCATCTTCCTGCATAACTCTGTAAAATGTAGACATTCTTTTATTTGAATACATATTTGTAATTGTCAACTTAATGTTGGAGATCAAGGCCAATTATTTGACAGAAACTGAAGATTGGTTGGAGCGGTGCTCACCAATAGTCTATGGTCATATGTAAAGCCTCCATGAATTGAAATTTAAAAGAGAGCATATACTATAGTTTGTATCTTGATATTATAGTAGAAACTAAGACACAAAGGGTATATTCTTAGAATAAGGGAGTAAGGGGTTGTCGAACTGCTATAAAAATATGTCTTCTTTTGTGTTTTGGTTTGATCATTTTTGCTCTTAACTCTCAACTCAACTTATTTCATTTAAGGAGAATTAATTTTCAAGGGTTAATATTTAAATTGAAAAAAATTTAAATAACTTAATTCACCCTTCCCCCCTTTTGGGTTAAGCCAAACAAATAGGGTTAATAAATTTAACGATTGAAATTTTAGCTACTAGAGTATAAGTATTAAAGAAATCTATACCTATCTTTTATCTGATCTAACTCAATACTAATTTAAAACCATATTTATTAAGAAGAGTGATAAAGATAAAGTTTTTGTAGATTCTCTAGTACATGAAGTACTTTAATGATCTAGCCACCAAGTTTGGTCATCATTCATAGTATATAGACATCATAACAACATAGGTTTTCTCAGTCACACGGACCTTATGACCTTTCTTCTAATTAGGTCTAATTTAAATGTTATATTTCTTTTTTGAAAAGCTTATACTTCCTTTTTCAGATGATATATCTTTTGCAGTAATAATAAGGTCATTTTTTCTTCTTAGTGATAGTTATATTAGCATTTAAATTAGACTTTCTAGATGCTAATTATTATCAATTGTTGCCTAGTTTTGAATTTCAACCACGTGACCTTATATTGAACTTGCTTATCTTTCTTCTCACTCATTTTAAAGTTTTTCTTAGTACAAATATTGAGTACAACACCATCTAAGCTCATAACTCATTTCATTTATTTCAAATTCTTGCATCAGTTTTTCCAACTAGATGGCAATTTGGTAACTACAGTATTGACAGCAAGCAACTCATCTATCTTACAACCCTTAAACTCAAGGTCATTGACAATATCTTGGATCTAAAGAACTTGTTCAAGGATTAGCTTATCATTAGTCACAGTGTACTCACTTACAAGAAATTTCTTAATGCTTGCATCATTTATTTTGTACTTATGTTAAAGTAAGTTCCATATTTCTTTGGATGTTTTCACCTTTTAGTATGCATTGAAGAGTGAGTTATTAGTGATTTAGTGATGTGACCTTGCAAATGTAGTTCTTCATGTACTAGTTTCTCCTGTAGCATTTCATCTGCACTTGCTTCAAGATTCGCGGTAATAAGGACGTAAACAACTCATAATAAGTTAGGTAGAGAAAAAGTTATAGTGGCCACATATTGAAGCCGCTACCAACATAGGTATCTAATTTTAGGATGTCAAGCTTAGCAAGGGAAATGATGGATTAAGAAACTATTTAAGATAATGAAAAAAATAATGTCTGAAGATTACTAGGGAAAATACTTAAAAGAAGAGAAAAATTAAGGAAAGTGAAAATATGCAAGCCAAAAAGTATGTTTCTCCTTCATGTGTTACAAAGTCACTCTTCTTAAGACAATTTCATACCCTCATAGTTGTTTTAGTGCTAAAGCACCTTGCCCTTAAAATACAAAAAGAGAACTCAATGTAAAATACAAAACGGCTTTGCTTTTGGATGTCAAATACTTGATAGAGCCTTCAAGTCTAAGAGGAGATAAGAGAAATGATGTATTGAGGAGATCAATGAATATGATATATTGAACCGACATTTCCCATGAAGATTACCATGCTCGTTCAACCCAAATTCGAACTCATCATGCATGTTCAAGTGGGCCTTGCTTTGAGATTCAAATCCTATGAAATTAGAATGGTTAAACCATCTCGTGGATTATAAATACAACATACCATTTTCACTCATGTCGTGATGGACACAGATGCCAAGTCATACAAGATGCGAGAAAATGTAGGTGGCAAAAATCAAACCCAAGTCATGTGAGAAGAGCGCAACACAGGCCACCAATTAAGGTACAAAAGCTTGACAATAAGTAATAAAAAGTTAAATCCTTTATTGTAATTTTAAAAAATCCCAACAAGTGGACATGAATGAGTATGACTACATGAGAATTCCCAAGCTAAATGAAGGGAAATCAAGCAAAAAATAGAGTTCCTTAATACTATTTTTCGTTTGGATTCCTCCCTCCCCTCTCCTTTATTCCAATGTTTGATTTTGCCTCATATGCTGCTATGCTACGGTATGTACAAATTTTATCACTCATTGATGAATATGAGTTCTTATTTAGGATTTTTTGCGTATCTAGCTCTCTAAGTAATAGCGGATTCAACCCTAAGATTTCGACTTTTGCAAATCTAACCTTCAATTTTTGAAACCTTTTCTAACGTTAATAACAGTATGTCCAGTTATTTAGTAAACGTGAGATGACAAAAACACCCATGTCCATGTTTTCCTAGATTATTACAACATATTTCTTTGAGATTGTCTTCAATGCAAAATCTCTAAGAAGTGACGATGAAAAGTTATCTTCTACCATATCTCTATTAATTTTTGTCACTCATAGTAGAAAATTCGATGTCTCCTCTACTAAATTTGTCAATGAAGAGTTCAAGATCTCGTCTTCCTCATCGCCAACCGACAAAAACACCACCATCATATCGACTTCCCAACACACAAGCACGATAAATTCATCTAGTATATAATTTGATTGCCACCCTATTCGACCAAGCTCTCTTTTCCAAAACTAAGCATAGTCTTCTTCTTCTTCTTCACTAGCATTGAAAATCTATCATCCCATTGGCAGATTTGATCTTGATGTTTTCATTTCATCATCGCAACTACTTTTCGTGAATCTAGTTCTCATTGGAAGCAACTAACATCATCTTATTGGCAACTAAAAATCCATCTCTTCGAGAGCGGCTAATATTTTCATTGTGCATGTGTATTATTCTATGCATGCAGGCTTAACACTTTTGCCTCTACAACTATTCTATCTTCATCTCCTCTTCTTAATCCAACAACGGCTTAGACTACCAACCAAAGCCTATAGCTGGTGACGATCCAACTAGAGTCTGAAAAGGGGAAAATGGAGACAGCTTGGAACAAAATGAGATTAGGGTGCAATTTGAGCTCATGAAACTTGAGTTCATATCAACCCTAACCCTAACTCTATTTTTCAAACCTTAATCCTAATCTTATTTATAAACTAAGCTCTAACCCTATTTTTAAAATTCGAGCTCAGGTTGAGTTTCGAGTCAAGTTTCTTATTGAGTTTGTTCTAACAATAATTGTATTTATTATTCATTCTATAATTATTCAATTGCTAAAGAAATCTTAAATTGGCAATTTATTATAATAAAGCAAGAAAAACTCAAAGATAGCTTAAGAGTAGAAAGAAAGTGATGTAATTTAAATCTTCATTATTCTCTTAGCATTAAGTAGAATAGTAGCCTAGTCTTGGAGAATGAAGAGGTACTATCTTTTTTATTCCACAATTTAACATTAATATTACAACCACATACATATATATTACAACCTTCCTTAAGATTCACTCCATACACCCATCCCTCCAGTCCATCCACTTATAAGACATGTGCATTTCTGTATGTCCAGGCACATCACTACACAGGCTCAACCATTTTGAACACATACTATGCATCCCATCACATATATTTCATAAACAATTTTGATATTTCACAAATTTTAAGGCTTCCTATACCCATACACAATCCAAAATCCTGGTTAGCTTTTTCATGTGAGAAACTTAGTACCTACTAAATGCAACTCATGACAGCTGTCATGGAAGATCCTAATCTTAAATATATTTCAGAAGCATGGAAATCCCATCACATATATTCCAAGCACCCAATGCAAAACGTGGACCCCCCAGCAAATCCATACATTCACCACCTTAAGATTCACTCCCTACACTCATCCCTCCAATCCATCCACTCATAAGACATACGCATCTCTATATGTCCAGGCACATGCACATATCACTGCACAAGCTCAACCATTTAAAACACTTACTTCTAATAAAAAATCATTGAGAGGCTTAACTTTATTTTTACAATTTCTTTTGATCCAAATCGACATGTTAAGCTTGTTATTTTGTATTAGTTAGTACTTTTGGAATGGCAGTACAATGTGTTTGGCATTTAGTACTGTCAAAATAATGAGAAATTGTAGCATAAAAAAAGCAATAAGAAATTGCAACACCAAGGAGGGAGAAGAGAAGTTTACCGCATCATGAGGTTATATGTCATGCCTTGTTTGGTGATGAATTTGATGGAGAAGCTTGTTACAATTGGAATAACAGCTCACCAGTCATTAGATATGATGAAGAATACGAAACGACAGAAACAAATGGGGCTGTTGGGAAGCTAGGATCGACTACTAGATCTAAGGAAGACGAAAAAAGGAAGAAATGAATCGAAGCTATTGGCTTCTAGGTTCGAATGGAGAAGATGAGAAGAGATGGCAAATGGGGCTATTGAGAATCCGGAATCAACTACTAGATCTATTGAAGAAGACAAAATAGGGCAGAAATAAATTTTAGTTGTGGGCTTCTAGATTCGATTGAAGAAGATGAGAAGAGATGGTGAAAAGAATTGCAGTTAACAAATTCAAAGAAGAATGGAGCTGTTAGGCCGTCTGCTTCGAAGGTTTGAATGGAGAAGATGAGAAGAGAGGGAACAGGGGCTGTTAGGAATCGAGATTGACTATCGAAGATGTTACAGCTATTGTTGACGAATTCAAAGAAAAATAGGGGAGTTGCTGGAGCTGGAATGGAGAAGATGAGAAGAGAAGGGCAGATGCTACAGAGAATCAGGGTCAACGAGCCTAGGTTCTTGGGTTAAGAGGGAGAAAGATTTTATACCAGAGATGTGATTCTTTTCGCCTGGGCAAAGTCGCCGTTCCTGCGCCCACTGCCCGTACGCTACATACAGGCCGTTGGATTATGCAGGATGAAAGTGCGCTGTCAGATGGAAAATTTGCACTCTGGTCCTTGCGCGCTAAACCATTTCCCAAAAGAAAAAATTCAAAAAAGCAAATGAGTACGGGAAAAAGCAAATGAGTGCGGGCTATCTCCGTCTCTCCCATTCCTGTTCCCACTCCTGCAGCCTCCATCCCTCTCCGGACTCTCTCTCCCATTCTACCAGGGATCTCTCTCCCTCTCCCTCTCTAGCCACGACATTGCTACCACGACGCCGCAATCTCTCTCCTTCTCCGGCCACAACATTGCTGCCACGGCGTTGTGATCTCTCTCTCTCTCCCTCTTCGGCCAAGACACTGCTGCCATGGCGCTGTGAACTCTCTTCCTCTCCCTCTCCCTCTCTGGCCATGACACTGCTGCCATGGCACTACGTATCTTCCTCCTCGGTGACGACACCTTCGCCCCTCTCCTCTCCAGTCTCTCTACACTGGCAATCACCCTAGTTCAGCTACCCGGATTGAGGTGAATTTCTTCTCCTTTGATCTCCCTTCTTCTTCCTTGGTAGATTTATAATTTTTTTTAATTCAATCTCCAAAACCCATCTCCAATACTTGTCGAATATGCAAATGCAATTGATGCAAAATGCTCAAAAACTCATCTCCAATACCCCTCAAATATTCAAATATCGTTGATGCAAAATGCTCCAAAACCCATCTCTAAGACCCCTCGAATATGCAAATGCCGTTAATGCAAAACGTCGTATTGAATTTGAGTTAGCCAATAGACTTATAACTTCCACAATCCAACCATCAGCCTATAATACATTCCTCACGGTTACAAATAAACATTTATCAAGAATAGGCATCCGATTATAAACTAACAAGGAAAAATTAATGCTTATCCATAAACAACAAACTACAAGTAACTTTGGGTCATCAGAAGATGACAAATTAGTGTTCACTTTATAGCCCAGAATGAGCTTCCAAACACGATCAAGCAAATCCAATACCAAATGTAAACCATGAGTTAATTTTTATTTAGTAAACGAATAGCTCTATAGCCCATAAAAAATAAAGTTATGTTTAAGACCTAATTCAGTGCAATTCAAAATCAAATCCCTAATGTGATATCTAGTCAGTGATCAAGTTCTTGCATTTACATTTTTTCCCACAAACCTCTAAAAAGGCTCCTTCCATAGACTTGTTTCCCATTTAGAAATTCAATTCTTTGTAAAGGCTCCATTTAGAGAAATCGTATTTTATGTTGGAATGCAATTACAAAATATCTTATGCTCACAACGTTGATGCAAAATGACAGTCTTGGAAGTGCAAAAAAGACGGCAACTCTCGTGAGGGCCAAAATTTTGAAATCGAAATATTCTGACCAAAAAAAAGGAAAAATTGTAATAAACCAAAATATTCTAACCAAAAAGAGGGAAACTTGAAAAATATTTTAGCCAAAATGCATATAGTGGAATAGCCTAGTTTCTTCAAGCCATTGGATAAGTAATTAACTTGCCGCTGCCATTTCCAAAATATAGGAATCATTTGTATAAATTAATTTTTTTAGGGAATAAAATATTTAACTTGCAGTGTATAATTTTTTGGTAGTCTTTTTTTCTCCTTTTTCAATGGCATGACTTTGAACGTTTGCTTTATCATGTATTGTAGTTTGAGTATATCATTGAAAATTTATCTTTTATGTGAAATTATAATTGTTAACATAGTATTTGTCCTTACTAGTTATGGAGGAATATATGAGAACAGATGAAAATACCTAAGGTTTGATACAAAATGACTTCTGCACAATGATTCCTGATCCAATGAACGTGAAAGTAGAAGCTTTTATTGGTATCACATCAATATCACATGTACACAAGGATGAGGTAGCCTATATAGGTGGTTTGGTGAATGTGTCGGGTGGAGAGGAAGCATCTACTGAACCAGTCAACGCACGTGGATTTCAAAATACAAATAGGTTATTTATGGTTGATGTTGCAAGTAAACTGAAACCAAAAGTTGGCAAGGAATTTGCGTCTCTAGAAGAATTTTTTAATTTTTATAATACTTATGCTTGGCATTGTGAGTTTAGTGTTAGAAAGGATAGCACTCGTAAGTCAAAGTCCGGGACAATTGCAAGGCGTGTTTTAAGATGTTCGAAGGCTGGTTGGTCTGAAAAAAAAAAGCAATAAATGAATATCAAAGCAAACAGAAGATTGCATTTAACAGTCGTTGCTCATGCCCGGCAAACCTATATGTGAACTTAAATTTGGAAAAAAAAATATATTATGTGTCTCAATTTGTAGAGACACATAATCATGCACTTTGTACCCCTACAAAGACCCGTAAATTACGATCACATAAGAAATTGACAGAGGATGATCTCAATATAATCTCGTCTTTGAAAAAATCTGGTGTTGGTGTTGCGAGGTCCATTGATTTTATGATGAATGAAGTAGGTGATTCTTCTCACCTCCAGTATTCAGCAAGGGATGCTAGGAATGCTCTACGAAGAAAGTGTCAAATTATGTATGGTAATGACGCAAATTCTCTACTGCACATGTTTCAAATAAAGAGTCGTGATGATAGTCATTTCTCTTATGAAATCCAAGTTGACGAGGATATGAGATTCACCTCATGTTTTTGGATAGATGGAAAATCAAAAGAAGACTATAT
>JAXCLR010010421.1:0-10462 GCA_035584095.1 Annona squamosa | reverse complement strand
ATTTTCTATCAATGTGACAACTTCTACCTCAAAAACTTTTCATCAAAAGTTTTACCCTCAACCAAACACACCCTAAGTTTATATTCGAACAGAGGACCGGCAGGCACAGTGTCTGCCGTCCTTACCATGCGGGTGGTGGCGACGGTTGTGGCATAAAGATGGGTGTCTGATATGATTGTAAAAAAAAAAAAGATAAAAAAAAAGTTTTAAATATGCTCCGTACGGGATAATATCATCACTGCAAATAACAGCAGTGCATTAACCAACCGAGCCCGGGCCAATTGGCTAGGGACGCTAGTCTGCAGCTCCCCCGTAGTGTGGTTCCAAACTTCATTTCGTTGGAATTAGGCTGCCGTGAGAGAAACAGTATCCCATTTTTCAGGGATTGAATTGTATATGATATCATCAACTGAGGTTTCATGGGATAGATTTTCACGTAATATTATCCACCGAACGTGTTCTCCCCTTTGGGAGCAGTTAGTATCATAGAAAATTGTAAAAGAATATTTATTTTAAAGGTGATTCGGTCCCCTCCCCCCGGCAGAGTAGTTGGTCTCCTAAAAAAAAAATTCTAAAAGAATATTTAGAGATATTTGAAAGGTAATTTGTAAGATGAAATGAGATAAAAATGTAAAAAAAGAGACTTTTGGGCTTAATTGTAATATATAAGTTGAAAATGAGAGGTAAAATAGTAGAACTGATAAAAAATATGTAATATCTTAAAAGGCTAAAGAACATCCCAAAATTAATTCTCGCCTATGTTGATTCGATTGCAACAATGACGCTTATTTAATTGCAAGCATAAAAATTGTAAAATTATTCCATATTCTTGAAATAAATAATTAGTTGACAATCAATGGCAACTGTTACTCGGTATATATTCTATTTTTAAATTTTTATCGTCTCATTCAATATCTTAAAAGTTATAATCATATGCTTCTTCGTGAAAATTTATTTGTCATTTTCTTGTTTATTTTTAAATGTATAAGCGCTTATTAAAATTTTTCCTACTGAAATTTGATACTTTTTAAATTAGTATTTTTTATTTTTAAAAATCAGCAACATTTTCAAAAATAAAGAATCAACTGAATTTAAAAAATCGTCAGATTCAATGGAAAGAAAATGTTAAGTACGGCTCGAACATTTATAAAATAAAGAGAAAATTATTTTTATACACATGATATTTGCCCTAATTCATAATATAGCCCGACATTTTAAAATTTCTATTATACTAATAACATTTTACTTTAAATTTCTATCAATCAGTGTTATCAAAACAATCATTAACTATCCTATTGAAAAAAGATTTTACCCCTTCCAAAATTTTTAATTAAAACAGTCAACCATAATATAACTCAATTAATGTTGATAAATTATTAATTTATGACATCAAATGATTTAAGCATCATATTAAGGTTAAATTGTTTTAATTAAGGAAAATTTGAAGGGCAAAAGTCATCTTTTTAATATGGCAAAATATGTTTGTTTTGACAACATTGGCATAACTGAAATTTTTTTTATTAGTGTTTATACATTATTATATTTGATATCATAATTAAGTTCATATTCAAGGGAGACAACAAACTTTTATCTATCCTCAAAGGGACCAACATCTTATCTATCATCAAAGAAGAAAATAAGCTTTTACCTTATTTTTAAGGGAGACCACACTCCTACTTCAAAATTTATCCCATATGAGGTTTGAACCAACATGACCTTAGCGTATGAGGTTCAAACCGACATGACCAGTCTGCGAGGCCATGTCCATGACCAATGGTTGGCAAAATTTTTTTGATAATAGGGTATAATTGAAATTTAATGTGAATAAGTATCAAAGAATATGTAAAATATTATTGATATATTAGAAATTAGGGGTCAGGGGTGTCAATAAAGTTGAGTTGACTAAAGTTAAGGTAAACACAACCTTAAAACGTCTTATAAAATCTGAACCTAACCCTACTTTCAATACTATTCTTCACACATTAGTTTAATCATATTTTAACTGTATAGAAATTGATTCGGTTCAGGTTAGAAATTAAGTTAATAAATACAAAATATTTAAAATATTTTTCTTAATTAAATTTATTTTAAAATATAAATTTATATGAAAGAATAAAAATTAATCTATTTTATAGGAACACATTCCAATTTATGACTGATACAATAATATAATTGCCAAATAATCTTATTTCAAAGCAATAATATCTAGTTAATTTTTGTGTATTATGTGATAATATAAGATTATTTATTAATAATTTATTATATTATCCACAAATATATGAAATTGAATCAAATTGGGTTGACAATCACCTAGACCCAGACACTTTTGAAATCAAGTTGGTTAAAATTGAGTTATATAATTTTTTTTTTCAAAATGACTAGCCTAATACTATATATAATAAATCGGGCTAGGTTAGGCGGGCTCAAGTTGAAACCAATTATATTTACACCCCTATCAGGGGAAAATGTTGTAGTTACAATTTTCTCTGGCCGAAACAAAAAAAAAAAAAAAAAAAAAAAATTTTCTTTTGCCCATGCCATAAATTCTAGCCATATTAGATTACTGTACATCGCATGCAATTAAGCTGCCTGATTGGACGTTCATATGTGGTATTGAATTAATAAGAACTTATGTTTAACACAAAGTTGAGTTTTTTTTTTTTTTTTTTTTTTTAAATTACAAACATGGAAGAGTTTGGGAGACTTGCTCTGGTAAGATTCCACCCTAGGTGGCATCGGAGCCAGCATGCATTTCTAACTGGGAGTGCCCGGAAAGGTTGAATTCATCTTTTTAAATTAGATTCTTCACATGTTTTTTATTTAAAAGATTTTTTGCATGTTGATTTCTCTTTTAGTGGGAAATCTTATTTCATCGGGCAGGAAATATTAATTAATTAAAAAAGAGTTCTGTACTTAGAAGCACACTATACTTAATAATTCACACGTGTATGTGGTAGTATTAGTTCATACGGAACTAACATTTTAAACGGAAAAATCTTTTCATAACCATAACATTTGTTCTTATTTCATTTCATAGTATATTCATAACATTTCGTAAATTCCTCTTATATTCATAACATTTCATAAATTCCTCTATATCCATAATATTTCATAAATTCCTTTTATATCTATAAAATTTCACCTTAAATTTCTTACATATCAATGTTATCAAAATAACGATTATTTATTCTGTTGAAAAAACAATTTTGCACCAACCAAATTTCCTAAGTGAAATGATTGGACCATATGAATTGATTATAGTAAATTATTAATTTATGGAATCAAATGATTCAAGTGTAGTATTAGGCTCAATTCTTTCAGTTAGATTTGGAGGGTTAAAATTATCTTTTCAAAATAGGGTAGTGTCAGTGACTACATGTGTGAAACACTGAATAAGTGTTGCAAGATCTACAATATCTTGATAATGGGCTAGCACATATGCTTAGATGCAATACTCTACAACGAAGAAACTATGTAAGTATATATTTGTCAATTTAAAAATGTACGATTATGTTTGGAAACAAAGACAAGACTTATGGTCAATTTCTGAAATTAACGCATTCTTTTTTCTTTTTTTTATTACACATTCTTACAAGGAGCTTTTGCTCTCGCGGGAAGTCAATCCCGTCAAAACTCGCACGCCCACCCATGTGTTACCATTGCACTGCACGGGAGCACACATTCTTATATGAGAGCTATAAAAATACTCATGAGCCGTACTGTAGTATAGTTAAGATGGTGGTTCAGATTGCCAAGAGAACTTGGGATCAACTATAGCAGCAGCCTTCGTGAGAGTTGCAGCCTTGCAGTAATCCCATGAGCCTCACAAGGAGGTTTGGGTTTCAACTTTCAACGTTTGCTGGATGCAAGTGTAATGATTTGAACTTTTAAAATTTAGTTGTTCTATAATGAAAGTTTTATAATTTTCTCCATGTGGTAAGGATTTATAATTTCTCCTGTATGGTGGGAGTTTAAGCAAATATTTCCTTCCATGATATGAGAGTAGGCATGCGTTTTACATTAAAAAATTGGGATGACATATTATATAAATATATATAAACCATAGCAGCAGCCTTTGTCTTACCACCAAAATAAAACAGAAAGAGGGCGTGCTTGTATAATTGGGAAATTTTTAAAATTAAAATTTTTCAATTTAAAATTTTTACTTTCCATAACTATCAGATTTTTTTAAATTTGTTTTTTATCTTCCTATACAAACTACCTTGTTACTCATACAACTAACCTATCTATTTTAACTTTATTTTATGTACTCTTCATCACTACATCTACTATATTGTATTTTATACTAAAAAATTTTAATTCAAAAATTTTATCTTTCAAACATACCACGAATTGCGTTTCTTCCTCCTTGTGAGTTGGTAGAAAAATTTGCAGCTAAGAGTAATTATTGTACGCAAAATTCAAAAAATTAAAAAGAGAAAACGCGTAAAAAGATAATGTGCCAGACATAGCTCATTTAGGGTATATTTAGAAAGTAATAAAATTATTTTGGGTATAAAAATTGTTAAGTTGATAGAAAATAATATAATATGATAAGAGTAATGATGGGGAGTAAAGAAAATAGTATTAAATAGATAAGTCAATTATATAGGTAGTTGTGTAAAAATAATTAAAAAATAAGATAATTATATAGGAATATGTAAAAAATAATTTTAAAATAAGATAATTATACAGTAAAAAATTTTAACTTTGATATTTTTTTATCGTTGACATGCATCCTCTTAATACTAGGGTGCATACAACTATTTTTTAAATTTTTCTGAAAATTTTTTTACATAACTCTTAATCTAAATATATTTAATATGTGTATTAATTTTTATCCTTTTAGATATGTTTTTAGAATTTTTAAAATTTGCCACTAATTTTTAAAAAACTAAAAAAATCTAAAAGTCTCTAAAAATGATAAAAATTGATATATATGTTAAATACATTTAGATTAATAGTTTCATGAAAATTTTTTCAAAAAAATAAAAGAAATAAATGTAGTACGCTCTGGTGTACTGACGCTTCCGCTTAATACTGCTGAAAAAGTTAAAAGTAAAAAAGCGTTGAAAGCGTCAGCGCTTCCACTTGATTCGAATTTGGGTCACCAGGCACACATACCATGCGTGAATTGCACGCATCGGCAGTTTTGTCTATAGGAATTAAGCAAAGCTGTGTGCTTTCAAAAGAGCCATCTCTAACACAGCAGGTATTCTTTTAACTTCATTATCTTCTCCCAGGTAAGACCTGATAGGCGAGCTGGTCGCGCTCGGGTCTGGGTGTGAGCGTAGGTTAGCCGGAAGTGGGGAAGACCGGAGGGCCAGTCGGAAGGACGGCAGGATTCCGGCAGTACGGTAGGTGGTGAAGGCGGACGTGTGAGGGACGAGGAAGAGCAGGAGGATAGGGGTGGGGAGGATGAATCTGAACTCAGAGGAACTACTGGAGGTAGAACTGCAAATGCTGTCAATTGAAGGTGCGGCGATCAAAAGGGTTGATCCGGGAGAGGAGCCTGCTCTCCTCTGCACGTTATGGGCGTCAAAGTCCTATAATAAGGAGTTCTTCAAGGGGTCGTTGCGGCGGCTATGGAGGACAGCGGGATAGCTTCAATTTACTGAGGTGGGTGAAAACTTGTGGCGGGCTTCTTTCTCAGATCCTGATGATAGAAGAAGGGTAATGGATGGTCGGCCATGATTGTTCGACCGGAATTTGATCTTACTAGAGGAAATACGTGAGGAGTTGGGTTACGCACAGATCCTACTTGTGAAAACTCCTCTATGGGTGCAAGTCCAGGGAATCCCGTACATTGTGGACAAAGGCCGTTTGGGCGAAATGGTGGCGAAGACATTTGAGGAGGTGATCGAGATCAGTGGTTCTGAGAAGGAGGTGAGGATAAGAGTGCAGCTGGACGTGAGGAAAGCTCTCCGTCGTGGCATGTTTATCCAAATTGGCGAGCAGCAGAGAAAATGGATTAGCTTCCAATACGAGAAGCTACCTCTATTTTGTTATCTTTGCGGGATCATTGGTCACGCACATAAGGATTGTAAGTCTAGATTGTGGGATAAGAGAAGCCGGATTGAGGTCGAGGCGGACATGCCATATGGCAGTTGGTTGTGGGCGGGCACAAAACCGATGAAGGTGAGTGGAGTGGCTGGATCTGAGTTCAGAGCAGCACCGGTCAAGTACTTGGGGACGCTTGGATTATGGGAGGAGACAGAGGGGGGCTGTAGGGGGCAAGACATTGCTATGGAAGTGCCGGGGAAGGAAAGCAGATGGGAAGAGGAGATTAGTCCAGATAGTAGGGGACATTGGGAGCCTTTGGAAGGGGGGAGTGGAGCGTCGGGAACAGAATGGGGGCTGTGCGGGGGACAAACTGGGGGGCCCTTCCCAATACACGCTGGAATGGGTGATGAGCTGGATATGGGACAGCAGGGGGCAGCAGAGGCTGGCAGTGGGCAGCAGGGGGCAATGGAGGATGGCAGTGGGAAGCAGGGGGTTTATAGGAAGGGGGGTGCAGTGTCGGGGGGGATTGGTAGGGGGCTGTCGGGGGGGCTAGCAACGGTGTCAATGCCACTACATGCTGGCAAGGAGATTAATGAGCATATGAGAAACCAAAATGGGCAGGGTGCTATGGACTTGGACATAAGAAAGGGGAGTCAAAAGCTGCTGAATCCGGGGGGGGGGGGGGGGGGGGGGGGGGGGGGGGTGGGGGGGGGGGGGGGGGTGGGGTGGGGGGGGGGGGGGGGGGGGGAATGTAGTGGGAAGTAGAAGGAGGCTAAGAAGGGTGTGTCAGCAGTACTAGGGGATGGGAAGGGGATGTTGGGGGGACCACTTCAGGGTCCTAAATCTGGCCTGGACGACCAGAATTCTGGAGGTGGGCGATGGAACCTACTGCGGCAGATGCTTAGGGGGTTATGTTAGATGAGGGAGGGGTGTGCTGCGGAAGCAGAAGGGATGGGGGGGCGGTTGACTGTGGCAGGCCTAGCTGGGCCATGTCAGGAGGGGGAAAGAGAATGAACCTGGGGGAAGAGGGGGGCGTGGGGCAGAATCTGGTGGAAGAGGGGGAAGTGGGGCTGGTTAAAGTTGAAGTCTTAGATGTGGGGGAAGGGAACAAGGGGTTGTTTGCTCAAGTCAAAGGCAGTTTCGGGAAGGGTTGTGGAGTAAAATCTGAAGCCACTCGTGGGTCTTTATCGGGAAATAGAGGAAGATGGAGAAGGAGAGAAAAACAGGTTGTTGAGAAGGAAGGGATTGGAGTTGATGTGGGGTTGAGTCCGGGTAGGGCTAAGAGAATGTTTGTTGAGGACCAAATGGATGAACAGATCACAACGAAGAGGGTGAAAGTGGGTGACTCAATCATGTATGGGGAGGTGGAGGCTTTGGGGATCCCCTAAGCCCACCTCCAGTAATATGGCCATCTTGGCGTGGAATTGCCGTGGGCTTGGGAACCCGCGCGCAATTCGAAATCTTTTTGACCTTGTAAGAACTCAAGCGCCCAAGTTAGTCTTTTTGAGCAAAACAAAACGCAATAAGAAGGATATGGATCAGGTTAGAAGAAGGTTACATTTTGACTCCTGTTTTGTTGTGGAATCCGTTGCTAGATGTGGCGGGTTAGCATTATTTTGGAATAACGAACTCCCGGCGTCTGTCCGAAGCTTCTCGACACATCATATTGACGCCGATTTTTTGGGTTGGCGTTTCACGGGGTTCTATGGCCACCCCGAAACTCATCGCCGCCATCTATCTTGGAATATTCTTAATCAGTTGGCTGGTAGAGGTGACTCCCCTTGGTTGGTGATGGGTGATTTCAACGAAGTGACCGGGCCTAGCGAATATCAGAGTGAGAGGACGCGCAATCATTCCCAAATGGAGCTATTTTGTAATACTATTGACAGGTGCAATCTGCAGGATCTCGGATTCTCGGGAGCGGCTGTGACTTGGTGTAATAATAGGAGGGGATCTCAACGGGTGGCTGCTAGACTGGATAGGGGTCTATCAACGCCCGCATGGATCGGCCTATTTCCTCATGCCAGATTACTTCACCTCTCAGCCTCCTCGTCAGATCACCGCCCTCTTTTACTCCTGCTTGATTCCTCTCGGGGTAGGGGGAGGCCCCCTACTGAATTTAGATACGAGCTTTTCTGGGCTCGTGATTCTAAGGCAGTTAAAATCATTGATGATATTTGGAAGTCGGATTGTCACTGGGCAGGGGATTTTCATGAGCAAATGAGTTAGAAGATCTGAAGATGCGGCTTGGAGCTTTCCAAATGGAACAGACTAAGGAGAGGGAATCTAAGAGGTGCCATTACTAAGAAGCAAAGGGAGCTCTCTCTTTTGGAAGGCCAACCACTGTCGAATGAGCGGGAGGACAAAATCAGGAAAACCAAATTCCAAATCAACCTACTATTGGAGGATGAAAAGATGCTTTGGAGCAAGAGAGCGAAGGCACATTGGCTTATGGAGGGGGACAGGAACACAACCTTTTTTCATAGGGTGGCTTCAAATCGGAGGAGAACAAACTTCATCGATGTGCTTCTCGATAAGGATGGTAATTGGGTAGGGGACCAAGATGCTATTCTAAACTTAATGGTTTCTCATTTCTCAGAAATTTTCTCTTCCTCAAACCCTGATGAGGCGAGCTGGGTCCCGAACTTTATTACCAGAAAGATTTCGGACGATCAGAAGAGAGGTTTGATCAAACCATTGTCTATGGTCGAGGTGGAACAAGTGGTTAAGGGCATGCAGCCCTCCAAAGCCCCCGGGCCTGACGGCATGTCTCCGGCGTTTTATCAAAAGCATTGGAATATTGTTGGTCAGGATATTTTCTTATGGTGTAAAAAATTCATGGAGGAGAGGGACAGTGACAAACTGGTGGGGCACTTACGTGAGGCAAATGCTACCGCATTGGTGCTGATTCCGAAGAAGGCGGGCGCTCAGGAGTTGGCGCAGTTCAGGCCTATCAGTTTATGTAATGTACTCTACAAAATTTTGGCCAAGGTGCTGGCGAATCGGCTTAAGGTTGTTCTGAATAAGGTCATTGGGCTGGAACAAAGCGCTTTTGTTCCGGGTCGTCTAATCACTGACAACATGCTGATAGCTTACGAGGCCATTCACTCTCTTTGAAAATGCTCGGTGGGAAGAAGGCGGGAGGTGGCAATTAAACTTGATATGTCCAAGGCCTACGATCGGGTTGAATGGTGCTTCTTAAAGCAGGTGATGGAGGCTATGAACTTCTGCCCGGTGTGGATCAAGTGGGTGTTATGCTGCATCTCTACGGTCAGTTTCCGCGTTAAGGTCAATGGGTTCAAATCCAGGATATTCTATCCTCAGAGGGGACTGCGTCAGGGGGACCCGTTGTCTCCGTACCTGTTTCTACTTTGTGCTGAGGGTCTGTCTGCTCTTATCTCTTCTGCGGTTGCTCGGGGTTCTCTTCACGGGATCAGAATAAACTATGGGGGGCCCCAAATTTCTCACCTATTTTTTGCAGACGATGCGCTCATTTTTCTTCGGGCAGAGGAAGCGGAAGTCACTCAATTCTTGGAAATCCTTCAAACTTACTCTGTCTCTTCTGGCCAGTTGGTGAATGTCGAAAAAACGGCACTCTTCTTCAGTTCAAATACGAAAGGATGGGAAAGGGATGCTTGGTCCTCCAAACTCGGGTCCCGGGGCTTCGAAGTTCATAACTATCTTGGGCTCCCGGTATGGTTGGGGAAAACAAAGCGCTCGATGTTCAAGGCCATTAAGGATCGCATCTGGCACAAGATTCAAGGATGGAAGGGGCGTCTTTTGTCTTGGGGGGGAAAGAGGTACTCATTAAAGCCGTCGCTCAAGCTATCCCATCCTATGCTATGAGTATCTTCTTACTTCCTCAGTCGATCTGTCAGGATATTAATGGGATGCTTAGAAAGTTTTGGTGGGGTATCAGTGGGGAGAAGCAGAAGATGTGCTGGGTGGCATGGAGGGACATGTGTGTGTCCAAATGTGCGGGGGGACTCGGATTTAGGGATCTCCAAGCCTTCAATTTTGCTCTTCTTGCCAAGCAAGTATGGAGATTATCAACGACACCGGATTCCTTCTGCTTCAAGGTTCTGAAGGCTAAATACTTTCCTCATTGCGACATCTGGGATTGTAAGCAAAGGCCTACCGACTCGTTCACCTGGAAAGGTATTCTCAAGGCGCGGGACAGGATTCAGGAGGGGTGTAGGTGGAGGATCGGAGATGGGAGAAGGGTTCGCTTCTTTTTGGACGACTGGTTGGACGAAAGATTATGCAAGGTGGGGCCATTGCCTAGGGCTATTCCTGATGACGTACAGGTTTGTCATTTTATTGATGAGGGGATTATGGATTGGCATAGGGAGCGGGTTGTGTCGGCAGTTGGCGAGGCTGGATGGGCAGCAGTGAGGCAGATTCCCCTTCCCAGACATCCGGTTGGGGATTGCATCTTCTGGAAATTTGAGGCGAATGG
>JAXCLR010010420.1:0-10465 GCA_035584095.1 Annona squamosa | reverse complement strand
CTTATTTTCAACATATTTCCAACACAAACTAATTTTGAATATGAGGTTAATAGTGAATGTAAACTCTTCAAATTCTTCTACTACATCTGCTAAATAAACTAGCTAAGATTATGACTTCTCATCTCAAACCAATCACACACCATTTATTTGTTTTATTATAGGAAGAGAATCCCCAAATACTTGCATCTTTTTATCCCCAAAATCATGACCTCTTTTAAGCTTGCGATATATGTTTCATGCTTTGCCACATTATTCGTGTAGTCAAACTCTAACTTTCTAGAAAATGACATGAGCACTCTAGTAGGCAAAATGAGAATGGTGACGTTCTCACTTCCTTTGTTATTTGTTACCCTATCCAAATAAATAATCTAGATGATTTCATCCCCTTCTACTTTTTTTTAACTTCAAAATATCTTCGTCTAGAAATTGACCTCGGAGCGACTAATATTCCAGTAGAGGATCTTTTGCAAGATGATTTGCAATAGCTTGAGGTTTAGTTGCCTTTTGATTGATGTAGGTATTGTCAAACTTAGCTAGAATCAATTACCACTTTGTTAATCTCCTTGATGGAGTAGGCCTCTTGCATTAATATCTGAGGAGATCTAACCATGTATTGCTAACCACTTTGTTAATCTCCCTGATGGACTAGATACGACAACATGTATTGCTTTAATTTTTTAGTTATCAACACTAAAGTTATATAAACTTTCTCCAACATGCTACGCCTTACTTCATAATCACGAAGCTTTCTGTTAATATAATAAATGACATTTTTCTTCCTTTCAGTTTCATCATCTATCCGAGGACACATCCTGCCTAACACTTATTGACATATGGAGGAGCAAAGGCCTCTTTACAACTGCATAACCAAAACTGGAGGATTTGTCAAATAAGCTTTGATCTTATTGAATGCTTCATGGCATTCTTCATTCCAATTGCCTTGATCTTTCTTCCTCAACAATTTGAAGATCAACTTGCATATTAGAGTGAGTTTATTAATGAACTTACTGATGTATTGAATTCTTTCCTAAAATCCTCTGAGCTCCTTCTTTGTCTTCAGAGAAGGCATTTTCAGAATGACTTTTCTCTTATCTTCTTCCACACTAATCTAGTCTTTATTAATCACGATCTTCATTTTTCTAATCTTGCATCAATACACTTCTTTGGGTTCAACCTTAGATGATACTTTTTGTGGTGCCCTGAACCGAGGCGTCATATTTGACTTTACTTCAGGATCTTATTGATTGGTAAATGTAACCCAGGATTGTTGCCCTGATCACACGGCGAGTTCTTAATTAGATTTCGTCTAATTTTTTTCTTTTCTATCATCACATAAACATATACTCATCATCGTTCATAATGGATATATCCATATCATTATAAATCATCAATTTGTTATATTATTCATAACTTATTAATTTTATACAATCTATGTCCTTTCTCATCATATTTCATTAAGGAATCTATTCATAAAAAATCTACTAGCCTTTGTAGATTCCTCTTTTCCTTTAGCAACGCATAACCTTCATCTCTTGGCTTTCCTTACACCTGTCTGAGGTTGGAAAAAAAAAACATGAGTCGAAACTCAATAAGCAAACATTTTTCATTTTAAGTGCATTCCTCTCCATTCGGTAGAATACACTTATCAAGTGATCAATTACCAACGGAATAAAAATCTTTTTGTAAACCATTTTTGGAAATCTTTCATAAACTATTCATGTAAACCATTCGTAAATGTATTTCTCTCAATTCGATAGGAGACACTTAGCAAGTGATCAACTATCAATGGAATAGAAACCTTTTCATAAACATTGGATGTGCAAATGTTTCCTTTCCACTCTTGACACAAACCTTCATGTACAGGTACGCTAGCCCAGGGAACATCTCACATAGCATGGTCTAATACGCCGACTGTCTCTAACTTGGTCTCATCAAGGGGAACCTCTCTTCCTCTTGATGCATACATGGTTCCTACATGCATGACTTTTGATTTCCTCTTACACCAGGTGACTTGTCATTCTCATGTAGAGAATTATTTGCATCATCCCTTCAAAACATCATTTCAAATCTATGCTTTCCTTTTCAATCCATGTATGAAAATGCAATGCATTCATTCATACATAACATTCCTTCGCCTCCACTTCTGGGAAGGACGCCGTCGACACACAGCCCATACCACTCGGCAATAGTGAAGGAGGACCCTCTGATCTACTTTCTACCTTCACCCAAAGCCTCTTCATTATACATCATACATATGCACATGTCCATGAACATCACATGATATCAATATATCGGCATGACTTTTCATAAAACTCATAAATATTCATCATTTCAAAACATTACAGAACTGGTCACCCTTAAACACATTTCATAAATACTTGAGAATAAAATCACATTTTTAAAGTTGTGCTTGCTTACCTCCTCAGTCTGTGTCCTCCACCTATTCCTTTTCTTTTCTTATATAAGGAAAAATAATATTTTATCTATATAATTTCATGCCTTAGTTTATTTCTCATGCATACTTTATAATCATCGATTACCTCATTTCTATAGAGGTTAATCTTATAAATGTACATGGTAATTACCTTCTTAGATGGATCTTTATCTATAAATCCTTTAAAAATTCCATCCATATATCCTCATAAATATATAAAAATAAATCTCAATATTTTCCCAAAATACACTGTTCATTGTTCATGTCACTGTAGCCAATTACTGTAGTAGTTTACTGTAACATATTACTGTAGCAATCACTATTCACATTTACTGTTCACAGCAACGTCGGTTACTGTTCATGGGTTCCAAAAATTGATATTTTTCTCAAAAATAAAAAATACCATGACATAGCTTATGCTTAGCATATCATAAAAAATTTTATACATTTTGAATTTATCATCATTTACTTGGTTAAATAAATCATTTTCTCCATATACTAAAAATCAACATAAATTCACTCAAGCATAATCTTTAATTCAAAAAATCATGAAATTAATATATAATCATTCTAACATCATATTTATCATATTCATTCATCAAAAATAATCATTTATCAATTTTGGAGCATTATTTATACACATTATATGATATCTTCACGAATGCTCCATCTTTGCTCCAAATTTTTGATGTTTTGACATAATTTCAATTAAGCATTATAACTTTACTTATTTTATCATGCTTAGGTATTATCTAAACATGATTTTACCCTACTTAACATCCAAAATTTTTTGAGAAGAATCCCCTTACCCGAAGTAGAAAAACTCTCATTCTACTTGGCTGTTCTCTCTCTAACCTTCTCTCCTTCTTTCTTCCAAGGCCAAAACGTGTTTGGGGGATGGGAATGACTTGAATTGCACAATCTTGGAGCTGGGAGGATGTTCTTGGATGTTCACCCCATGCTCCCCTTTTATAGGCATGCATTTTTCATATATTTGGAATTTACCCCCTTGCTTGAGGTATTAAATTATAAATTTATTTATTTTTATTTTGAAAAGGTACGTGGAGCCTTGTGCAGCCCAATCTAGGCCTGCTCCAGCCCCCCATTTTATACGCGTGTCTAAGATCGGAGTTTCACACTTTTCTAGGCATTCAAATAATTTTCCAATGTTTAGAAATGCTCTTCTACTCTTTGCGATTTTACGATCATATCATCAACATAGACTTCCATGTCTCTATGTATCATGTTATGAAATAAAGCAATTATTGCCCTCTGGTATGTGGCTCCAATATTCTTCATATCAAATGACATAACTTTGTAATAGTATGTGCCCCATGGAGTGATAAAGGAAATTTTTTTTCAATCTTCTTTGGCCATTTTGATTTGATTATTCCTAAAAAGCTGTCTATGAAAGAAAAGATCCTATTACCAGCTATATTGTCTACTAATATGTCGATACGAGGTAAAGGAAAGTTATCTTTTGTACTAGTGCAATTCAAATTTCAAAAAATGCACGTCCTTACTTTCCTATCCTTCTTTTGAATTGGGATTGTATTCATCAACCATTTAGGATACTTTATTATCATAAAAAAGCATTCATTATATTGCTTCATTACTTCCTCTTTGATTTGGAGAATTAAATGTAGCTTGCATCTTCTCAAGTTTTGCTTCACCAATTTGCACATTGACTTCAAAGGCAGGCGATGGACAACTAAATCTTCATCTATCCGTAACATATCTTTATAGAAAAATGCAAAGCTAACAAGTTTAGATTAGAGGAATTCAATCATTTGTTGCCTATATTGGGGGAGAATGATTTCCAACTCTTACCTTCTCTTAGCTTATCCTCTATATCTAGTTGATAATCTCATGATCTTTAGAACAACATTGACTTCGGTTTTAATTCTTTCAACAAATTCATTAAATTCAAATTCTATTATTTCTTCTCATTAAACATTATGGGAATCCTCATCTCATTAACATTAAATTTTCATCCCTTATTACTTTATTTTTTTAAAATTTTTAAATATTTTAGTTTTTTTGGAATTTTTAATTTTAAGATTTTTCTTCTTTTCTATTTTTTGGGATTTTCAGTTTTTTTTTACAATTTTCTCATTTTCTATTTTTTGGATTTTTGGCTTTTCCAATATCTTTGGTTTATCTTGTTCTTCAAAATTTTTTGGGTCCAAATATAAAGATATGAAATACCAATTATGTTTGAATTTTTCTATCATATTTACAACGAAGTTTTTTCACAATCAATTCTTATCCTATTAGTTGTTTTCACATACTCAAAATAACACTTGGAACCTTCGCGTGACATTCTCAGTTCACATCTTGCTCGGCCTTGATGGCCATGATGCCATTGATGTTATAGTCTTCATCATCATCAATTTCTTCCACTTATTCTTCTTCAAAACTCATCTCTTCAAATTCTTCAGCTCAACTAACTGATCTTTTTTTACAATTTGGTTCTAGTTGTAGTGATGCAAATATTTGGTAGAGTTGTTCCTTGGCGATGAACAATCGACTAGGGTTCAATAGCCCTTGGTTTGTTTGGGCAAGTTTGAGCAGTCAACTTGTTCTCGTTTGATTTTTTGTTTGAACCCAAAATAGGTATTGTCCTTGCATGGTTTGACTTTTGGGAGTTTGGATTTTGAGGCATTCTTTGTCTTATAAAAAAATGTCAACCAATTCACTAACAGAAAAATTGGGTCTACTTTCCCATGATGACCATAGGGCTTGCTTTACACCTTCTCAAATTGAAAATTATAACAGGAGATATCATTAGCATCATGCACAACTTGAACAATAGAGATCTCAGTTTGACCGAGAGCTCTTCCTCCATTTCGGACAATACCACCACAATGTGGTTTTCAAACAAAAACTTTACTCTTTGGTGTAAGATTAATGGTATTGTCTTTGCTTCATGAATTCAAGGTCTCCTAAGAAGCATATTAAATGAGGCTAGAATGTCTAATATCTGGAAGGTGAAATTAAATTTCTTTTGCCCAACTAAACTATCCACTAATAAATCATCCATACATCCAATAATGATATTGTTCTTAATTTTAAGTACTTAATGAACTTAAAAGTCTTCATCCAATTCATTTCACTAAATTACAATTTTGCCACAACATTTTTTTCTCAAAGTTTGAAATTAAAAGTATGAGGTAATAATGAATAAAATAGGAATTTTGGGAAGGAATAATGTTAAACTGAATAGAAGGGAATGAGATTTTATTTGTAAAAAAATTCGAGCCATATTAATGTTTTAAAGTTTGGTTCTATTTCTTGTGGACCATCATTTGATTAGCTATCCAAATGGTGCGGTGTTTATAGGGAGCCAATTCAACTTAAATGTTCTCAAGTATTTAAAAAAACCATTAACTTTCTCAATTGGTCTTAATTTACACCATTTTGAGTAACAAATTTCCGATTAAAATGATTTGAAGTGGTTTTATTAAATAAATGATGATAAAGGAAATAAATGGAATGGATCCTCTCTAATGGAGCTAATAGGGCTCCCTTGAGCTCGTCTGACTCCATGAACATTGCCTAATCCCATCAGCATAAGTAGTTTGAGAAGGCTTTTCTTAAATACCTTACGTAACTTTCTCTAATTTCGCTAGCATGTGGCTACTACTGCTTGTAGAGCCTCATTCATGAGAGCAGTAGGTGTGGGCTTCAGGTTTTGATTAGGAAAGCTCGTCTTGAGAAATGTCTCCTATAAATACATTGTTAGTTATATAAAATGAATATATTCTTTGAGCAAAAATTTGGAAAAACATTTATTTACTTGGGTCGCATTGAGTTGTAATATAAGAAATAAAAAGATTTCTCTACTTTCAAATTAGGCATTTTTTCTAAAAAAATTAGGCATGTATTTTGGTTAAATATTTGGTATTGTAAGTATGACACTAATTGCCACCAAGCATTGGTTTGGTGGTACAACAAGTGGCACAAAAGCTTGGTGGTAGGGTTTTGAGTCCTTCACATTGTTGTGGGGTGTTTTACTATTTACACCCCCCTCCCCCCGGGTGGGGGTGTTTTCATGTATTCTCCCTTGATGCAGGAGTATTTATAAAAAATCCCTCAATGGTGTGAGGGTTGAAAGTGCTTGATTTTAATATCAAATGTCATAGTGTGTATAAATGCTAATAAAAAAGTATGACCCTAATTTAACATGATGACAAACTTTAAGGATGTCATTATTTTAATAACTCCTCCAAGGAAAATATTCATTAGGAAGTTTTCCACCATAATTGTGGTTAAAATGATATTCTAAAGATATTTTTACGTTTTTATAAAATTTAATCAATTAGTGATGCGTAGGAGCACTGATTTAGCTGATATTGAAAACCAAACTAACATATAACAGTCAAAAAAGTCCTAAATAGAACTTTAATTTTTGTTACCTTTAATTAAACCAATGGCTGACCTAAGCAAATGTGTTTGGGATGCTTATGATGGGCCAATAAGGACCCATGGAATCCAATGGAGGGGTTTCTTTTCGCATAAAATAAATCTTTACCTCTAATATTCTAAAATTTTAATTTAATCCCTTGGAAAGAAAATGCTGACACAATTCCGTTACGGTGAATGACCTTCTACCAGTCACGTCCACTGTTACGTATGAGTTGTGATCATGTTAGCCCGAGTTGTTAGCCCGGACAAAAAACACTAATTTATTTATTTATTTTCTTTTTTATGAAGTTTTTGATCTAGCTATATTTAATAAATAACCTAGTTTTACAATTTTTGAAAATGTATATATGCTTTTTTGATTTTTAAACACAGTTATTTTAGTCATTTTCTCCCTTGAAAAGGATTGAAAATATTCCCATGTTTAAAAATATAAAAATATATATTATTGAAAATAACAAAACTTAATTTATACATTAAATACACAGATTAATAAGTTTATGAAAAATAAAAATAGTATTTTTTGGTTGGGCATTTGTTAGCCTAGGCCGACATGAACATAACTCATTATGTATTAAACATGACCTTGCATGTGGAAGTGTTTTTTTGTAAAGATATTTATTTATTTTTTTTACTTTGAGTTTGATGATAAATCCACTTGACGTATTGTACTATCATCATTTCTTTAGTAAAGTAATTCAAGTTTCATCCAAATCAAAGATGTGCATGAGTCATATTTGTTTGCAAATATATATATTTAGATTATAAAAAATGCTTACATCTATTCACCTATGCATTAAAATATGACAATAATTTTTAAAATCATTTTTCTATATACTAATGATATTTTAGATGATTTAGATGTTGAAAATATAATTTTAAAATTGATATGTAGTATGAAATTTTTTATTAAATCGATTCTATGCATTGTAGATGGAGTCATGAACAATCATACAAGTAAAATTTCCATAGGAAATACTAGTCAAATAATGTGGTTTATAATAATATATGTGATGCTAAATATGGGCTTCGCTTCCATGAATCGGTTCAAAATCTAAGATTTTATTTTTGATAAAAAATCTAATGCATTCATTGTATTTAACATCATTTATTTATCTAGGAGATCAAGTTTCATCCCAATCAACTATGTTTATGGGTCACATTGTTAGAAAATGTATATATTCATGTGTAAATTATGAAATGCAAAAATATCAATTTTAGAGTTGTACTTTCGACATCTAAACCATCCAAAATATTATTTCTATGTGAATAAATGATTCTATAAAGTATTATTACATTCTAATACATGTGTCAATAGATCTAAGTATTTTTCATAATTCACACATGAATATATATATATATGTATATATTTGAATAAATGTGGTCCATAAACATACTTGATTGAGAAGAAACTTGATCACTTAGATAAAGAAATGATGTTAAATGCAATAAATGAATTGAATTTTCTATTAAGGATCTAAATCTTAGATTTTAAAGAGGTTACATAGGCCTACTTCTATATAACCCGGTTATGTTGAAGCGAGACCAACTAAAATATAATGCATGGAGTAAATTGTATTAGTTATTTTTAATGCATTTTATTGTGCAATACCTGACTCACTTCCAATTAGGGGTGAGAATTGAAGTGGGGCGTACTGGGTCTAGGGGTGCAACTTAGGTCAGGTTGAGCCTGAACCTGATTTTTAATGGTATTAGAATTTGCTTTTCTACAACCTGAGCCTGAACCCGGTGAACTCGATTTGTAAATGTGAAAGGGTTAGGGTTCAAGTAAACCCAAGCCTGATTTCTATTTTATATGTATTATAAAATATATTTTATATATAATATCTGACTAATATTTCTTTATATTTTTTGTACTTCATGTTATTGATATTTATAAATACATGTTTGACATATTGTAATTATATTATAAATAAAGTATATTATTTTTATTTATATTTATCTTTTATTTCTATAATCTTCTTCATTTATCTTTTTTTTTTATGTTAATTTTTTTCTAAAGATATTCTTTATAGATGAATGATTTTATTAGCCGGGACTAAACAAATGCCCTACTTAGCCTACTTCAAAAAAATCCATTTACAATAACTTTTTTTATTTTTTTCATACACTTGTTTATCTAAGTATATTTAACATATAAAATAAGTTTTATAATTTTTCGATATATGTATATATGTATTTTTAGATTTTTAAAGATAAGAGTATTTTAAGTACATATATACACAAATGTTTAAACATCTCAGGGTATTTTAAGTGTTTATATACACAGATGTTTAAAAATCTCAAAAAAAATATACACATATCCAAAAATGGTAAAACTTAGTTTATATGTTAAATACACTTAGATAAACAAGTGAACGAAGAGAAAAACAAAAAAATTATTGTAAATGAGTTTTTTGTGATGGGCCAAGCGGGACATTTGTTTGTCCTAAGTTAACAAGATTACTCATCTTCTTTACATTGTTATATTTTAAAAAAATATGTGGTTTGACTGTATATTATTATGTTTATTTGTATGATTTGTTATTATTATACATTCATATAAAATTTTAAATTTATCTCTATTAAATAAAATGTAAATTTATCAACTTAAATTCCAACCCGAACTTGATTTTCAAAAATAGGATTAGGGTTAGGGTGGTTTAGGTAAACCTGAGTTTTATGAGCCTGAGTTGCACCCCTAACTGGGTCAAGTTTGCCCACAACCCCGACCCTACTTTTTAAAAATTTAGTGTAACCTTATTTTTATACTAGATCGGAACAAGGACGGCTTGACCCTCTTATTTTAAAAATAAATTCAGGGACAAGCTTTGGATTGGTATTAGACTGTTTTGAGACAATGGGTCGGGGAAAAAATACAGGTCAAATAAGATAATTTTAAAAATTTATATATCTATCACAACATAAACAAACATGTTACTAAATTTAAATGTTATATGCTTTAATGTTTTACTAATTATTAAGAAACACATCAATACTGAAATAAAACATGAGAAAATATAGTATAAATTTAATAAAAAAGATTACATATACAATTATATGTAAGAGTTATATATGTGCAAATTCCTCTTATTGATTCTTATATTAGTCAGCGTTAAGCAAATGCAAATGCTCCGCTTAGGAATGATTCTATTAGCTTGGGCTAAATAAATGCTTTGGTTAGCCAACCTCAAAAAATCTATTTGCAATATTTATTTATTTTCTTCAACACTTATTTATCTAAGTGTATTTAATATATAAAATAAGTTTCACCATTTTTGGATATGTGTATATATTTTTTCAGATTTTTAAAGATATGGGTATTTTAAATATATATATATATACATATTGTAGCACTCGCCAGGAGCGCTATGATGGGCTCGGAATGGGTTTTCCGGGCCTTGGAGATGTGGATCGTGTTGAATGACGACGTGGGCTTAGATTTCCTGCATTCACACGGGGCAAAATGAGTTAGGCCTCATAATTTTTAGAAAAGCGAGCATATGGGTGCTTTCTCGGGATTTTGGCGGCATGACGGCTAAAACGGGGCGTTAGTTCAAACATGCACACAAGAAAAATAAAGAAAATGGAGTCGCCACCGATCTT
>JAXCLR010010419.1:0-10465 GCA_035584095.1 Annona squamosa | reverse complement strand
CTCCAAATTTGGAAGGAGCAATGATAAACATTGGACAGATACTTGAGGTTCCACATGAAGATGAACCACTCCCTGCAAACCTCTCACTTGATCAAATCTATAATTAGCTCACCCGGAGCAATAAGTATCATCCAGGGATCAAGTTTTTGCATTACATGAATCTGTCTCCAAGGCTGCGGGTTCTACGTCTGTTGATAGCCTACTGCATCTACCCTAAAGGCGAAGGATGGAATCAACTGAATCCTCAAGAAGCTGGAATACTATGGAAAATCGTGATCAGGGTAAAAGTCAGTCTTCCCCGGTTGTTCATTGAAGCCCTCAGCTGCAGAAAGGATAATCCAAGGGGAGTTCTACCCTACGGTACCTGGATCACGAAGATTCTTGAGCATTTTGAAGTGGATATTAAAGGCGAGCCCTTTGAAGTACTGAAATCTACTAATGCAATCAACAAGGCATTGATCCAAAGGATGAAGATCAATGTGCATGAACTCAGGGCCGAAGCAGAAGCTCCTAAAGAGGCTAGACGGGCACCTACTGAGGGGGAGCAGCCTCCAGAAGCCCAACCTGCTCCACCACAGGATATCTCTGAAGAGCCAGCCTCTCCCATGTCACTTGAATCCTTCTCTCCATGGGGATCAGGCATTCCAGATCCGGCACCACAACTATCATCTCCGGAGATAACTCTGCAAACCATTCGAGATAAAATGGCTCAACAAGAAAACAGAGTTACCAGTCTCATCTTTGGAGTCTTCACAGCCATCATGGACATGCATTCCCGACAAGATCGTATCAATCGGGAAATATGCACTATCCAATACCATCTAGCATCTGGGCGTCATCGTAATCAGCCCATACCTGAACTAGATCCATTTGATTCCGAATTAGTTCATCGAGATCCAACCTCCGCACCTATTTCATCATTCTACTCATCAGCTCGTGTTCGACCCGTCAAACCCACTCAATCTTCATATCCCATTTCCAAATTTTAATTCACTAAATCTTTGGTAATTAAGTCGCATTTTGAGTGATTAACAAAAAAGGGAGATAGGATAGAGTTTTTGAGTACATGACATAGGTTTTAGAGTATTTTTTGGGTTGGGTAGCTTGTATACAGGTTCTATTTTGCTTTGTATTGTAATCTGTATGAATCATGATAACATGAAATATGTTTTTATGCTCTAATATTTGTTTCATGCTTTGTTTAAAAGATATTTGATGTTCTATTTTATAAATTATATAAATGTGAGGTACAAACTCAAATTAGTTTTGTCAATCATCGAAAAGGGAGAGATTGTTGGAAACAATAGTTAAAACAAAAAAAATTGACCAAAGCATAAGTTTTGATGATTAACAAATTCAAATTTGAGTATAAAATAATTACTAATAATTTTAATGAATGTCTTAAGGAATGAAAAGTTGATTCCTAAGTCGACTCGAACTTCAACTTAGGGTGAAGTCGATCTCGAAGTCGACTCCACATACGACTTCAACAGGTACTTGATAGGCAGAATTGAAATTGGAAGATGAACATCTAAAGTCGCAGACGAAGTCGACGCCACTTGCGACTTCGAAGCCAAGTCGAAGACGAAGTCGACTCCAGTATCGACTTGAAATTGCACATTTCCTTCCAGCGTTGATTTTGAGGACAAAATATCCGAAGTCGCAGTCGAAGTCGACTCCACTTACGACTTGAGGCCAAGTCATATACGAAGTCGACAATCGACTTGAGTTTCTCCAGTCCAAGTTAAAGGTTCAAGCTCATTTCAAGATGAAGACAACTGAAGATATGAAGACTAATATAATTTTAAAGCGAGCAAGGCACATGAATTCATTCCAAATCATAAAAGATTTGATCATACAAGTTTCAAGTTCTCCAAGATTCACAAGGTTTACAAGATTCGAGGCCAATCCAGAACAAGATAATGCCTCTACTATTGAAGGAAAGAAGCTAAGCAAGCAAGAGGATAATCAACAAGGATCAAACTGATTTGGCACAAGAAAATGGTCAAGTCGCACCCCAAGTCGACTCTAAGATCGACTTGAAGCCAAGTCTGAAACCAAGCTGACCCAGAACTTAGACTTGGAAACTGAAGAGTTGCCGAAGTCGCACACGAAGTCGACTCCAGCATGCGACTTGGGCGAAGTCGCAGACAAAGTTGACTCCACCTGCGACTTGGGGAAGTAACGTTCGAATTTTTGAACGTTGGAACATTTATTGCATGCCAACCACCTCTATAACGTTCAAAATCTTCCCTTCTCTATATATAGACACTCAAGCAAACGTGGATACACACAAGACAGAGTCTAAAGAGAGGAAAGAAGTGCAAGCAAGAGTTCTTATTTGCTTTTCTTTAAATTTGAGTGATCTATATACTTTCAAAGGAAGAACAAGCTTCAAGTTGCGATTTGCTTCAACAAAACACAATCGGTTGTTCCTACAGATTCTTTCTCAAGCTGAAACTTGCTACACAACTCAGTAAAGTGTAGATCTTCTTTATTTTCACATTATTGTTTGTTTTTTGTGCTTGGTTTGAGTTTGGTATTTCAAACCAAGACGTTGCAAGTAGAGTTGTGATTAGAGTGTAACTCATCATCTACTTGTGTTGATTGTATATGTCCCCTAGAGCTAGAATCTAGAAGAGAGTAGAGGTTCTGGTTGTATATGTCCCCTAGAGCTAGAATTTAATAATAATACTCAAATAATATTTAGTAAAAAAATATTTCAAATCTATTTGAATTTATAACTTTGCACTTATATTTAGATAATATTTTTAACTTTTAATTTATATTATTAGACAAAATATATACTATCAACTGTTATATCCTTAATTAAAAATATATTGATAAAATTTCTAAAAAATTTAAAAGTTGAATGATATTTTTCAATATTCGATTAGCGTAATTTGAATAATTTGATAAAAGTTATCCATGTTGTTACACTATGCGATAACTAATGGTGGTAATGAATAATTGCTCATTACGATGCAATAATGCAGAAAAATATATTTCATTTATCGTTAAGCTTATAGTAATTTAATTTTTTATAATAAGCATTTTTAGTTACTATATCACTTATATTAATCATTATCATTTATTTAACATTAAAATTTTAACTAAAAAACATAAAATCACTTATATTATGAGTATGGGTTAAAATTATGGAGATGAGTGTGAAGCAAAATTTTCACATTGATTTTCCATCAACCATACTATTTTTATAAGTTTGTTTGAAATAATTTATATAAGGATAAGATAAGTATACAAATTGACGTAAACTATAAAATTCAATTATCGACTAAAACGCAACTTTTTATTATACATAAAATTAATCAACGTAAAATCGAAAACTAGTTTATACCAAATCTAATTAACAAAATAGTGTAGGTTCCAGAATTAGCTTGCTAATATTTTCATATAACATACTAACTTCATAAGTCTGTTTTAAATCATTTTTATAAGGATAAGATAAGATAAGTATACGAATGGATGAAAAATAAAAAAAATTAACTTATCAATGAAAATATATCCTTTTATTTTTGGTTGAAATTTATATACATTTTATGGTATTAAAAATTAGATCCATTAAGACAAAAAAAATTTAGTTTATATATTTTCAATATTTATAACTGGACATGTTTTCAACGTTTTACAGCATATATAAAAATTCTTCGGGCAATATCCAATTGGAAATAAAATCCATAAAGGTTTCCTTTCTTAAAAATTCTTCGCTTTAGCACACACGCAATATTGCAAAAATATTTCCTTGTAAAAGCATATTACAGCTAATTTGAAATCGCCGTTAACTAAAAAGCGGATAAAATTTACAAAAATATTTTAAAAAATTTATACCTTTCCTCTATAGATATTAAAAATAACAGTATGGAAAAAGTATAATTATGGTTAAAAATTATGAATAAAAATTGCCGGCCCCTTTGATCGTTTTATAAATTTATAAATTTTTATTTTTTTCATTTTATAGGAGGGCACTACCTTTAGGGGTAAGAATCGAGGTGGGCCATACCGAGTTATGGTTTGCCTAACATTGACCCTACTTTTTAAAAATTGAGTTTGACCTTCTTTTTATATCAGGGCAGGACAATATTGGTCTAACCCTCACTGTTTTTTAATAAATCCGAGGACAAATTTCGGGTTGGTATGAGACTGATTTCAGGATGGTGAGTCAGGTCAAATAAAATAATTTTAAGAATTTATATACTTATCAAACATAAGTATACATCTATACTAAATTTAAATATTATATACTTCAATATTTCACTAATTATTAAAAAACATATGATGAAGAAAACAAAATATTTGAAAATATAGTATAAATTTATTAAAATAAGTTAATATACAATTACACGTAAGGGTTATATATGTACAAACTCTTTTTATTGATTCTTATTTTGCTTTCTGAATAAATTGATTATTCTATTGTTGATAAAGTTGATTATAAAAAAATAAAAATTTTGAAAGAAAATAATAATAATATTTAAACATTGGCTTATAATCTTTAATAAATTAATACATGTGGGGCAAATCAGACTCTTTAGATCGAGACATGGTCGACCCACACCGATCCTATTTTTGAATTCGGGTAAAAATTTCTAACTAATCCTTGCAACGGGTCCAAAATATATTAATTTTATATGGACAAAAATGGGTGAGGTAGCCTTAATTCCCACCCCTAACTACCTTCTTTCTTCTCAAAAGGCAGCGACTACACTCGGAAAATTTGGTGCACAACATCAACATTGCATTTTTGGGCAGACAGTTGATGTTTATTTCCGTTGAAATTTTCACTGCACCACAGTGATTATTTTTTCCACCTTTGTGATTTTTTTCTCCCCGTGAATTTTTAAGAGCCAACTGAATTTTTGGGCACCAACTTGCGGCTGATTTCTATCTGCAACCTATTACTACGCGCAATTTCACCCACCTACACACACGTACAATTTGAATGACTGAGATTTCACCTGCATTAGTGAACGGCGTGATAGTGCACCCGCATCATAGTTGGGGTGTAGTGGTGCTGCCCTAGAATATATCTTATATATATTTTTGAGTAAACGTGGCCATGCGCATATGCGATTTAGATGAAACTTGGTTTTTTAGTCAAATAAATAATGTTAAATACAATACCCCTGCAAACACATGCAAACTGGTTGCTTTCGGAAGGCAGACAGTATCTCTTCATCAGACCACCCCCACACCCACACTTCTGTAGATCTCCAATATCATATCCCATGAAAGTTGACTCAAGCACACCATTGTGTAATTTGCTTCCATGAATAAGATTGACCACAGGCCGAATCCCATTCCTTTAACTATGTCCACAACCACGTTAAAATTTTGCATTAAAAATTTTTGTGGATGTCTCTGTAATGTTTTCAAGATGAGATCATCATTATTGACGCTGCAGCTCCTCAGAATTGTCATATTGGTGGACCAAGTGTTTGGACAAATCAGTAAGCCAATAGAGCAATTTCACCACAAATTCATCTTCACCCAAGTCCCCATGGGCAAGAACAAAGAAGGGTTTTATTCTTCTTTCAAGGCTTCAGTAGGAGAGACTGGGATTCTTGACCATGACCTCCATGACATCAGAATCTGAAAATCCTTTTTCTTTGAAGAATTGGATTTTAGGCGCTAATGTGAATTCAGGGCAGGTATAGTAAAGGAGAGATGGGTGTGTTTCGATAACGGATTTTATGTGAGTTGTGGAGAGTCCATGGGATAGGAGGAATGTGGAGATTAAATCTGGATTGTTAACCTTTTTCCTTAACTTTCGTAGATTTTTAGGGCCTCTTCAGAGGAGAAGCCAAGCGCAGTCTGAAGGTATTCAGTAAGAGTGGAATGTTGTTGGGTTGTGTGAGAGTAAGGGCTTTCTCCAACAAAAAAATGGGTTTTGCAAGGATTGGATCGTCGGTGCTGCTGTTGCTGTTATTTTGATGTTGTTGGAATGGAAAAGATTTTTACGACACCCTATTGTTCTAAGTTTTTTCATCGATGAAGAACAGTTAAAATCACCTTCCCCACTACAAAGAAAAAATACATAGATATGGATGACTTAGATGAGAACTTACAGGTTGTAGTCAGCTTCTAATGGGAAGGAAACGAAGAGGAGAGATGAGATGGACTGATGTAGCTTCCAAGCCTGTAGGGCTTACGGTGACGAGAAGGAAAATGGCTGCATCTTAGCTTAGAACTTTTGTTTTGACATTTTGTAAAATAAACTGTAGAAGTTTTATCCATTTGCCAAATACATCTTATGAATTGCCCAATTTCAAGTAAATCGGGGGAAAAAAAATGCTCTCCTTGAGTATTGGTACAATTTAGGTAGGGTAAATTTTTATTTTCTTACTCATAAGGTAGTGTAAGTTTCAAATAAAAAAATACTAGACTAAATTACAGTAAATAAGCTCTATCTAGAACCAACTAGAATTTAATAATATATATTTAATATTATGGTGCCCTAGCCCATGTGTCACAACCTTACTTCAAGATCAATCGATTGATAAGCATGATCAGTATTGTTGCCCTGTCACGTAGTGAGTCCTTTGGATATTTATCCCTTTTTTATCTTAACTCCTTAGGAGTTTACATCATTTTATATATTTTATTTAAAATATACACACATAATCTTATAACCTTCCATACTTAACCATTTCATAATAAAACATCATCGATAAGTGACCATAAATTTTTTTCATTATTTATAGTCATAAACATGACAAAATCCTTAAACAACATTCAGACATCAATAAATGTCATCAACATACAACCATATAAATCATAGAGTTTTATCACAAGAACTTGTAGAAATTTAATTTTTCCTTGAACCTCCACTTGTGCTCATTGCATGGTTCTCTCCTTCATCTGTTTTTAGGATTTAGAAAACAAAACTATGAGTCGAAACTCAATAAGTAAGCTATAAGATTTTCAGGCAATCCATTTTCAAGGTAAGTCCTTACAAATGCATTTCTCTCCATTCGGTTGAAAACACTTACCAAGTGATCAACCACCTACGGAGTAGAAACCTTTTCATAAATCATTTACGGAAAGCCACATTATACCCGCTCGAAAGTATATCTTAAAACATATTTCTCATACCTATCCAGGGTATGTCATAAACAATGCGATGCATTATTTAAAATCATGACATTTCTTTGGATAGAAACTAGCTAGGCAACCATTCACGTTCATCCTCTCACTCATTCTAGGGAGGCGCCGTAGGGCCTCGACCACCTTAGCGACTTGGCCGCACTAAAGGGGACATTCGGTTCACTTACACCTTTAAGGTGGACCTCATGCTTTTGTGCGCTTGCATTTTTCATAAACATGACTTGACATGCTAGCATGATTTTCCATTCAAAAATTATGAATTCATCATTTATCTTAAGTACTTGAAAAGTAGTAAATAATTCATTTATTTCAATAGAATAATATTTCAATACTCATTTAGACAATGAATGACCATCCTTAAACAAGTTAAAAAAAATTGAACTCATTCATTGGCTTACTCATTTAAACAATTAGAACATCATTGATAAATATTTTATCATATTTGATAAAACAAAGCATTTTAGAAAACTGCTTGCTTCCCTTTCTTGCTTGACAAGTGAAGTCCAAGGTGGTGTACCCTGTGACCAGTAAAAAAAAAGAAATATAAAAAGTTATATTAAAAAATGTAAAAACTATCTTAGGAATGGAGGATACAAATTTTAGACAAAAATCTTATATCCTTTGAAACATGTTTGATAACTTGTTCCAAGCCATACAAAATTCTCAAATTGAATACGTATTACCATTCTCAAAATAATTTTTCAATTTTCAAGATAGCTATTTCAATTTTCAACACAACTTTATCTATTTCTAATACAACTTTACTCATTCTCAATATATATTATTCTATTCTCATTCTAGATACATAATTCATCTAAAATCTTATATCATTTAAAACACTCATGAATATCTCCAAATGTAGTTTCGATTATACATTTAGCACCACTCCTAAAAGGGCTAAATCTCTCTTTAAAACAAAAATTTACTAAATAAAAAAAATCTTATTGAACAACAATCACTTACAAAGGCAAATTCATACAATAAATGAGAGAGAGAGAGAGAGTTCATACCAACAACAGATCGACATCCCACTCAACTTTGTTGAATCCTTTCTCTTAGTTGTGGGTGCATCCCCTTCTCGAAATTTCCGACAGTAACCAGATGTTGCAATCCTTGTGGAAACCTCTTTAATTCCGAGCAATATTCGATCCGAAGATGTAAAAGCCTTGGCATTGCTCCTTCCGCAACATTCCACTCTTCTAGCTTACTTAAATACACAACATGCAATGCTTCCAGTTGAGAATACCCTTCCAAGGAGCAGATGATAACTGGAAATTGGTAACATATTTTGTGGATATTTTATACCAAATTGGTGGATAATTAATTAAAATTAATATGAAATTTGGTTTAAAATATGATTTTGCAACATTTGGGTATTATATATTAATTTCAAGCAATATAAATAATTTTTATGCTCTTTTGGCTTGAAATTACACATTTGTTTAAATTAAATTTTTTTGTAATAATCCACTGATGATTTTTTTTAATTAATGATTTAAACATTTTTTTTATGCTGAGCTAACAGGCTTCACCAAGATAGTCCCACTTAGAAATCAAATCATCCATTTCAGCACCTCACTAAATGCACATGATCACCGTCCATTTCAAGCTAATTTTCATTAAGCAACCCATTCATTTTATGGCCCACCTAAACCAGCGGTGCCATCACTTCCATCTTCAAGATTCACGACAATAATTTTTTTTTAAACCCAACATCAGATCATGTGAATTGTAGCAGATGGACTCCACTCCATTTATTTCCTAGTAGCTTATTTAGTGGGCTTGTCACGAGATATAAAATGCATCAACTGCATCTTTTTAATGCATGGACCCCACATTCATTCATTTTCCAGCAGAAATTGTTGCTGCTCATTCATGTTAACCAACCCAGCAGCATTTTCATGCATTTGTCTCATGCCCATTCACGTGATTTCTCACAGCTAGCAGTCATTCATTTCATCATCTATCCATACCCAACAGTTTCACGTGAAATATAGTAGATGGGCCCCACATCCATTCATAAAGGCATTGCTATATTCAACGTGAGTAAAAGGGTAGCTGCATTCAACATAAATGGCAGTAGCATTTTTTTCAGTGCATTTTAAGTGGACCCCAAGCTGTCCATCACGTCCACCAAGTTCAGCATGCTCACGTAATTTGATTTGCAGCAACATTTATATGTGCGGCTAATCAGCAACTAGTTAATATTCAACAAATGTCCATTGCTTATTTCACGTGAATACTATACTGTTAAATTCCATTTATCATACTGCTGAATTCTATTTATCATGCTGTCGTGAATTCCATTTAATGGGCTACCCATAAATGACCAGCAGCATTTCATGACCCATCGAATCCAAGCAGCATCAATTCAAGCATAATCATTTATATCTGCCATGCCCATTCATGTGAAAATAGTTGCCCAACAACTCACGTTCAGCAATGTAGCAGCATATTTATGTTGCAAAGGACCCACAAAATCCATTCACTAACTGCCGTTCACGAGATTTTCAAAGGCAGGAGCAGCTACCATTCACGTGATTTGCAAATACACTTCACATCTCAGCTACATATCAGTTATGATGGGGTCTACTTATTCGGCTATAAAAGAGGGCATCGGGTGGCATGGAGGGAGGAGAAGAAGGGGGGCACACACACAGCATTCCGCCGTAGATTTTTGGGAAGACAGAATTCGGCAGCAGAAGAAAATTTCCAAAGAGCAAGTTACAGAAAATTCCTGTAAAAATACCACTAAAAAATATTTTAGCGAAAATTTTAGAAGAAGATTAGAGCAAAATTTTGAGAAAGAAACCGAGCAAAAGCAAGGTGGAGAGCACAGGCAAAAAGGCAGATTAGCAAGTTGCGTGGAGCAGCCGACACACCATCGGGGCTTCAAGTCAATAAGCTTTTCTATCTTTTCCCTTTTTAATTTTTGTTATCTTGTTTAAGATGAATTGTAATTTTAATTTTATTTTGAATTTAAACATGTTTGGCTAAATCCTAAATCTAGGGTTTAGGAATTAACATGCGTACAATGCAATGTGGTGAGGATTTTTTTTAATGGATATGGTTGTTAATTTAATATCTTGTGGTTTTTATGCTTGCTATGTACATGGGCCAGTATTTTTGCATGATTTTATATATTAAGTGATGGAAATAAGAGATGGAAGTCTAATATACAAAAATCAAGATATTAAACCTGAATATCTAAGACCATGAGAATAGACATAATAACCTTGAGGAAATTCCATAAATAAACCACAAATCTTAATGAATTCTAATTAACTTAATCCCATGAGAATAGGTGATTAAGAAAATTAGGATACGCCTTGTAGGTTTC
>JAXCLR010010418.1:0-10469 GCA_035584095.1 Annona squamosa | reverse complement strand
TTTTTTTAAAATGTGATTTTATTGCTTCATTGTAAGCAAGCACAACTTTGAAAATGTGATTTTATTCTTAAGTATTTATGAAATATGTTTAAGAGTGGTCATTCCTATAATGTTTTGAAACGATTAATGTTTATGAGTTTTTATAAAAAATCATGTCGGTATATTGATATCATGTGATGTTCATGTACATGTGCATATATATGATGCATAATGAAAAGGCTTTGGTGGAGGAAGTAGGATCAGGGATCCCTCTTTACCATTGCCAAGTCGCAAGGGCTATGTGCCGGCGACGTCCTCCCAAGATGTGGGGGCACAAGGAAGAGGCTTTAGTGGAGGTAAAAAGCGGATCAGAGGGTCCTCCTTCACTATTGCGAAGTCGTATGGGCTGTGTGTCAGCGGCGTCCTCCCAAGAAGTGGAGGCAAATGAATGTTATGTGTGAATAAATGCATTACATTTTCATACATTGATTGAAAAAGAAAGCATGAATTTGAAATGATATTTTTAAGGGATTGTGCAAATAATTCTCTACATGAGAATGACAAGTCACATAGTGTAAGAGGTATATAATGCCGAGAAAATCAAAAGTCATGCATGTAGAAGACCATGTAGGCGTCAAGATGACGAGAGGTTTCCCTTGATGAGGCCAAGTTGGAGAGAGTAAAGCTTCTAGGCACCCCGGTTTGGGGCACCACACATATTGAAAAAACCACTTTAAAGTTATTATTTACATCAAACTATTTTATTATATTAAATTTGTACCATTTTCAGATGGGGTCCATACACATATCCAATTGGGATGAAAATTAATAAGGTAATAGAATACATTATTTTAAATATAATGGTGAAGTAATTTAAATTTTATCATCATGTGAGGCTCATTTTAGAGCCACTTCAGTACACTTAAATATATCTCATATACATGTATAAAAAGAAAGAGTGAGAGAATAATATTCACTGCACCATAATTACCTCAAAATGGGCCTCGTATAATCATAAAATTATAATTTACTCCATTCATTATATATTTTATTATCATATCAATGTCTGTCCCAATTGGATATGTGTATGTACCTATCTAAAAATGATGCAAATTCAATATAATAAAATAGTTTGATGTAAATAACAACTCTAAAATTATTTTTTAACAAATAAATCATTTATTATAAAATTTATATATGTATAAATAATTGTATAAAATATTAATATATTTAAGTACATGTATAACCCATTTCTAAATAGAATGTATATAGAAAGAGAGAGAGTTACAATTCAATGCACCCATGCACATTCGAATTTGGGTGCACCGCAGTCAAGATGCCCTCTAGCTGTTAAGATGAACATCTCCGTTGTTAGCATAGGTTGGGAACTTTTACCGTTTAAGTCCTCCATATTTTTGAATTTTCACCCCTTCAGTGCCAAAAAAAGTCTCGGAGAATGGATGGGATTGGAGCTTCCCGAGAAAAAAAATCTCATCCTTGCACTTTGGTCCATCTTCTTCGAGTTTTTTTAGATCAGCACACATTCCACGTTGTTTGTTTTATTTTTGTTACTATCCGGGGTTATTGTAGAGATTCTACTAATCCATCACCCATTCCATCTTCTTAGGCACTTTTTCAGATGAACAAAGGAAACGCCCCGAAAAGAGAGATTGACAGAAGCAGAAATTAGCTCTGAATGACGAAATGTCTGTCAAAGAATTACTGCGCAGGAAGAAACATCATAATAATTCTCCTGATTGATTTCGTGTAAATGAAAGACAAGGATGAATGGGTTCAATTCTGGTCAAAATAAGAAAAAAAAGCTCCGATAATGATGAATTCAAATGAGGTTCTTTGCACGGCCGGTAGATGGGAGCGTATCAACTTCTTTGAGGCCGAAGTTCTGGTTTTCGAGCCCAGGTGGGTATCCTATGATAATTGTTAAATTTATAATACATTTGTGTGAGTATTTTTATACTAATTTTGCGGATAATTAATTGAGTTTAGTGTGAAATTTATTTTAAAATATATTTTAGCAACATTTAGGTAGAAAATATTAAATTCAAGTGATTGATAAAATTTTCGTAATATTTGGGCTTGAAATTACATTTTATTTGTGTCCATAGAATCAAATGGACTTGAAATAATTTTTATATTTGTAACCCTTTAATAAATTTGATGAGTTTATGAATTAAATATTTTTTTATGCTGATTTGCAAATCCAAGAAGTGGAGCCCACCATGCAACGTCCACAACACCATCCAATTAACTAAGCCACCGTCCAGTTTTGTATCTAATCACCACCGTCCATATGCTTAATTGCATGTGCGGCCGGCCAGAAATCAGCCATTCATCACTGTCTAGAATTTTCAGCATCCATCCATTAATTCTATCCAAGCCGTTGATTTATGATCAAATATCCAGCAGCAAAAATGCCACCTGTCCATCTCCAAAAATTTCGGCAAGCTGTCCACCGTAATCATCAAACAATGCAGAATCGTCCAGAATTCAGCAGCAAAAATCTACCGTCCAGAGCTATTAAATCTGCACCGCTCAAGCAGCTTCCATGCAGATCACGCCTAAGCAGTGGGCCCCACAAGCTGGATCACGTCTATAAATTTCGAACACTTGCAGCAGATGCATTCCATTGCAAAAAAAAATCCTAGCCGTTCAAATTCTCTGCAGTATGCCACCGATCCAATCCATGAAAATTCTAGCTGAATTTTACGTCCAAAAATTCATGCAATATTTGTGGCCGTCCATTTTGATCAGCTGTCCAGTAAATTCAAATCATCTGACCGTCCAGATTTATGGTTTAAAAATCCATTAGAAAATCAAAAAATCTCAGCCATCCATTCATGTGAGCCGTCCAAATTTCAACAACCCATGATTTTACTGTTCATATTTTAAATCCTAATCGTCCACTATTTCACACTCACGCAAATTTCCAGCTTGCACCATCCAAAATTTCATAAGACAGCTCACATTAATGGCTAGAAATCTTGCAGAACGTCCCACGTGTATATCATGATTTTTCAACCAACGAAATCTTCCAAAGCATTAATTTTCTGTCTCCAGCACCGTAAAAAGTTGACCGTAGCTGTCCGATGTACCATATAGAAGGCTAAAGCAGGCGCCAGCTCATGCATGGAATTTTAATATAACTCAAACAGCAACCAGCAATAAGCAACTACGTATGCTGAAAGCAGTCCGGACATTGCAATATATGATACAAGATTTCAAATTAGCGCAGAAGGGATTGCGTACTTGAGTTCGAACGCAAATTTTGAAGCTATAAGAGGAGATCTACACTACAGGATCAGAAGGAAGAATTTCATGAGGGGAAATTTGCACAGAAAAATAGAAGGAGAATTTGAGAGGAGAGAAATTTGAGAGATAACAAGGGGTGGAGAGGAGGTAAAGAACACCCGGCAAAAGGTGGAACGACGAGTTGCATGGAGCGGAAAGTACACTCTAGGGGCTTTTAATTAATAAGTTTTTCTTTCTTATTTTTTTATTTTAATTGTCTTGTTTAAGATAGATTTGAATTTGAATTTTATTTTAGACTTAAACATACTCGACTAAGCCCAAAATCTAGAGTTTAGGATGTAGTATGGTACAATGTAGCATAATGCGTGGTTTTTATTTATTTATGATAGATATTGTTGTTAATTTAATATCTTGTAAGTTAATGTTTGCCTAGTGTTTGAGCTCCCACTTTAGCAATGATTATATATATATATATATATATGTTAGGTGATGGAACCGAAAGATGAAAATCTAATATATAATACTTAAGATATTAAACCTAGAAATCTAAGACCATTAGAATAAGCATGATGATCTTGAGAAACTCAAGAATGACAACGAAAACTTAATAAATCCTAATTGACTTAATCCCATAAGAGATGTGATTACGATTATCACAATCAAATCCACAGGAAGAATTTATATACTTATTTTTATGAATTTTGAGTAAACCCAACTGCTATTGAATTTTGTAAATTCTAAATAATGGGACTTATAAAATTTATAATTAGAAAGAAATTAATATTGAATAATGAACATAAATGCTAGAATAGATAATTAATTTTGAAAAATTATTATTATTTCAGCGAGTAAGTAAATGTAAAGATATATAGGATTTGAATGGATTGGAATTAAGTACGAGGTAAGTAGGACTTTGCTTTGAACTGATTATTTTCTAAGCATGCGTATTTTGGACACCAAAAGTTTATATTTTTGTTGAAATGGTTAAATTTGATTGACGACTTGATTTATTATGATGCCGAATTCGGAACTTGGTTTATGAACCGAGCATGCTAGCATTATATTTTGACATATACATGTGTGCATTAGATGCTAACATTATCATGTGTGATGGTTGAAGATTTTAATTGAAAAGTTTTGTTTGTGCTCACCGATAACGATCGGTGACATACCGCTGGCTAAGGACTGGTGTACGATTTAGCTGTTCACAGCTGTGGGTCAGGACCAATTGTTTGGCCATTGTGATATTGTAATTAGAACTATGTTTTTGTTTGGGCATTTCTTATGATGTGATATTTTGAGTCATTAATGTATCCAATTATTTATTATGATATGATTTTTGGAGCTATAGATGTGTCCAGCTATTTATTATGATATTGTACTTGGAGCTATGAATTTACCTCGTTATTTATTATGATGTGATATTTGAAGTCATGAATGTATCCGACCATTTGTTGTGATATGATATTCGGAGTTGTAGATTTATCTGGCTATTTATTGATATTTGTTGTGACCAGCAAGTAAAGACTAGTGCTTAGACATGAGTATCTGAGCTAAGTATAAGTATAAGTTTATGGCAGGGCCATGGATGTTTAGAGATTATGGCAGGATATTAGATACACCTCCTTGTCATTTGGCTTGGTAAGGTGTTTTTCACATTTGATTGTCTCATGTTTTGCACCAATGTAAGACGGGACAAGATATTGAAACTCCTTATTGGATTTAACTTATGTGATAAGAAGATCATGTGTATGATACATTATTGTAATACTTAAACATGAGCATGCATATGGTACTGATTTGAATATGATTTATGAATTATCGAAAAATATGCATATTGTTTAACAATGATTTATGCTTTTGTTTTACTTACTAAGTTTGCTTGGAGTCGTCCTATTTTATCATATTTTTGGGTAGTAGGGATATGGGTGGAAACTAATATAGGTTTGGTACACCAGACTGGGTTAGGATTTGATGAATTCAGATTTAAAATTATTTATTTTGATTTATCAAGGCAATGTAAGGAAGACATGATGTATATATATATATATATATTATGGATTCGAGCATTTACATACAACTCGGTTTAGATTTAATGAGACATCTGGTTTAAGTAAATTATGAAATATTTGATGTTATATTATGTTTTATGTTATTGCACTTGTGTGTTCTCCTCACGCTACATCTTATTAGAGTGGCTTTCTTTGCCACCAGATGAGTAATAGTACTTAACTCCTTTATCACATTGCCCTGTATTCTCATACTAGGGCTTTACAGTTCAATGTCATAACTTAATGACACCTCTTCCACCAACCATTTGATTAGTATCTTAAAGGCAACTTTGCAATCATATCATCCTGTGGTAATCCCTCGTTGCCAATTCCTACCCCAGAGGATCTTCTTATGCAACCTATTTATCCTTGATCTCGGCCTTCAACGCTAATAACTGCTAGCATAGTCATCTTTTTGTCATCAATGTAAATCTCCATTTTTTTTGCTAAATTATTCAATAGTTTTATTATCATGTATTTATTTAAAAGAAAATTTATTGTCCTCATCCATGATTTGCATTAGTCTCAAAGTTAAGGATCATTTAAAAGTATTTTCAAATGATTAAAAATTATTTATTTATTACAGAGGTTCATAAGATCTTAATTCAACATCTAATCTATCTAAAATATTCAATTTCAGAACATTTTAAATGTTTAACGAAAAGACAAGTGATTTTCTACACTTAGACCTATTTCTCTACATTTTTACAAAATGTGGCCATGCATAATTCTTTTTTATATGATATTTCTATTTTCATAATATAAATAGTATTAAAGACAATGGTAGGCTTGAATTTAATATGGATCATCAAAATGAGCCCTAAACTAACTTGTTCTGCCAATTCACTTTTGGAGTTTGGACAGGCTATATGGAAGGCTAACTCGAACCATGTTATCGACCACGCCTCTCGCCCATTGGATATTACGGACTCGTTTCTAGCCGTTGGATGAGAGGTGTACTTTGCGGCAACTAGGAGCGCAATTAATGTGATAAAATTTTTACTGACAAGCCCAAGTCAAGCGGGACGATAGCGAACTTAGTCCTCCCGCATCTCATCTCGCCCCTATAACAAAATTTAAAGGTTTTTATCCATATTCAAATGGACAAGGCTTCCTTGCTCTTACTAGAATTCTATACAAAAACATGCCAATCTCTTCCAAATATGTGCAGGCAGACCAATCTCTTTTTCCATGGGCATTTTCAACCTACCCATAATACAATACATTTCGATTTTCGGGAACCCATTCTTGACTGGTTATTTGCCAGATTTCACTTCAAATAGTAGCATCCAGAGTTTGATAATGCAGACAAGATTCTATGATAAGCTACCTCATTCCTTGGGAAATCTTAAATTCCTATCGGCATTGGACGTGGAACTGCAACCTAACTGGACTCATACCCCAATCCTTTGTGAACCTCACCTTCTCTAACGTGGTCCATCATTCATTCTTTTAACACAAACCAACTAAATCCATCTGATGATCTGTAGTAGTACTGCATGAGAGATGTAATGGCATTATCTTGGTGATGTTGATATCATTTCATGATGTAGAATCTTAATCTATATGAGAGATGTATTGGCATTATCATCGACAGAAAATTAGGGCAGCGAGAAACAGAGGGCGGGAGAGGGCTTGCGATTTAAGGGAGACCAGCGTTGCGAGATGGACGACAGAGAAATGGGGAGAGGTAGAGGGAGAGGGCGGGAGGGAAGACGAGCGGGAATCGAGAGAGAGAGCGGGAGGGGCATCGCAGGAGAGACGAAATGGGAACAACGACAAGGCTAGAGACAGCAAGAGGGAGAGGGTAGGCTGGAGAGGGAGGGACGGGCGAGAGAGCGAGAGTGAGAGGGCTTGGCAGGCGAGAGAAGAGGTGCGAGAATGTGGCTGGCATGGTAGGACACCGAGAGGGAGAGGGCAAGGTAGTGAGAGGGAGAGGCCGGGAGGGAAGATGGGTGGGAGAGGGAGAAGGCTGGCGATTTAGGGGAGCGTTGAGAGAGAGGGAGATGAGAGAGGGAGACGAGAGTGTTAAGTGAGAGAGGGAGATGAGAGATGAGAGAGGGAGACGGGAGGAAGGAGAGGAGCAGAGAGAGAGAGATGGGCGAGATGAGATGCGAGAGGACTGGGCTCTCTATCGTCCCTCCTGACTTGGGCTTGTCAGTAAAAATTCTATCGCATTAATTTGGCTCCCAGCTGCCGCAAAGTACGCCTCTCATCCAACAACCAGAAATGAGTCCGCAATATCTAATGAGCAAGAGGAATGGTCGATAACACCCCGGTCAGAAAGGATCACAACTCAGCTAACCCATAGTCCCATGCACTCTGTGCAAGATGGGCTTAAGCAAGCCCCAACCTATCAATCCAATTTGTTTGGATCAAATGCATAAAGTATGCATGTGAGCTCTATATTCCTTTTCTCATTTTTTTTGTTTTTCTTTTCACCTTTATGTAATTCCACATATATTTAGTTCATATATTAAATTTAATATTGTAAATTTTTTTATAAATTTAAATAGTGTTAATTGCAAATATGACAATAGTTTATATCTGCATGTACAGATGCGACTAGGTGCTTATAAAAACACCATATATAATGCCTAGCATTTAACTTTTTTTTGGTGGGTATGTATTTTACAAGCATCTCAATATGTATTATATTCAGTCTCTTTGAGACATTCTTACAACTTTCCTTTCAATATTCTAATACTCATATAACAATATTACTATTGTTCCTACAATGTTTCTTAACAGTGGACACTCCCATGAAATCAAGGGAGACAACTGCCACCACGATGTCGTTCTAACAATATACCTATTTATACAAGACACCAGGAGCAACATTAAGGTTTGATCACTAATAGGGAGGCAATGTAGCATGCTCCATGCCCACTCGAGCTAAGCTCAATTGGTTTAACATTTAACTCTGGATAAATGTAAGAATAAGTAACTTTAATTAGATATTTAAAAAAAAAAAATAATATAAGATATACAACAAAAGTGGACTCAACAACTCTACTTCCCATTTTTAAAGCAATGGCAACAAAATTTCCTATTGAAAAACGTTTACTACATTATCTAACAGAACCTAATGATGTTGCCATATTTGGACAAAAATATGTATTCATCTATGTCATTTTTATAAACATTGGGTCATGTTTGTAAACATTAGTATAAGTTGCAGTCATATTTGGAAATATTACTTTTAAAAATCGATAGTTTTTGCACCCATTTCGAGTTAAATGCGAGTGAAATTGCTAATTTTTGAAACTATAAAACTATAAAACACGTATTCAAAAATTGTAAATTTTAATATATACACAGATTAAAAGTGAGCCTACACAAAAAAGAAAGACAATAAAAATGAAGAAAAATGCTCAAAATATCTATAATCTATTCAAGCAACTGGCACAAGCCGTGTTTTCTTTTTTCTTTTTTTTTTGAAATGTAATAAGTGTTTGGTGCCAACAGCCCCACCATTCGGCCAGAACAATCACACATGAATCACTATTTTACTAAATTTCCATCCATTACAATCGTCCATCTTGATTTTTATTTTCATACGAAACGTCTTTATAGGTACAAAACTGATATCATACATCATCAGGACATGTTGTTATAAATCATCTTTAGCGGACATGTAGAAACCATTCATCAATCCCAAATTTACTTGCATTTCTTGAAATTATATATCATTGTCTAGTACGAGCATTAACTTCTTGCCCAGTTCTCAGTCGTGATTGCTAAATTTTAGATGGTAGTTTTTATAACCGATCCCTTGCTTTGGGCAATTACATAATCTCATGATCTTGATAGATCTATGCTTCTCTGCTGCCAAGGAGTCACACATATTGAATCAATAGGGTGAAGAATTTAAACTATGCAGACGCAAGATTTAAAATAGAAAAAAGAGGATAAAATTGAGGGTTAAAGTCGTTTCACATAAGATTTCAAGAGCCATGAACCAGTAAGTTATTGCAAAGCAAATGTTGTCGTGAAAAGTATGCTAATCTACACACAAGAAAAAACATTAAAGATGCAGGCTTAAGAAGCGATTCTCATGACACTCATGTCTTTTACAGTTTCTGGTTAATTTTTTATACTAAAGCCTGCTCTAATTCTTGTTTCCATTTTGCTTCCACATCAACTCTTTTGCTTTGAGTTTGTCTTTTGAAGCCTCCTTGGCCTGGCAAACAGCATTTTCCTATCATCCCTCTTAATTTCCTTCGGCATAGGTTTGTTGCCAAGGAATTGTTACTTCCTCCTTGGGACACCAATGTCAGAAAAATTCACAACTGCGATGACGAAACTTCCATGCAGCCACGTTTAGTCTGCTTACACCTGTAGTATTAGCAATCCAATCAGACAAAACCATTCAGTTCAAGAATTTTCTAATGGAATTTTTGTACTCTACAAACACAGGAAAAGTAAGGTTCCAATGAAAAAAGGTTTATGTATGTATGATAATTAGATGTTTTAATAACCACCATTAACAACGGACAACCAAAATGTCAGAAACATTGATTATTAGGCATTCCATCAAAGAACATAAAAGTCTACCTAAGGACGATTTAGGGTATCTATTTCCTAACATTAACATTGTTATGGGTGACTAATTAGATTACATTCATTAGGGAATTTATAAATTATAATTTACAAACAAAATTATTAGCATGCATAAATATTGGTTAGGCAGGACATTGAAGTTTTGGCTTTCGCAATTCTATGTGATAAAAACAGGTTTTTTGAATAATGTATTCAAGACTCATCATAGTATAGAAAAAGTAAGAATCTGTTTCTTTCTTGACAATACAATGGAAAATTTGAGATCAATATGATCTTAACAGCATTCCACGTGTTATGTCATCAAAGAATTTATTGGAGTACAAACAGACATTAGAAAAGCTCCGCTAGAAAATAGAACTGGATGAATTGTTACTTGAAAAGAATGAGGAACATAGAACTCAATCTAATTAGCCTGTTAGTAATCTAAGTTTGGCATCATCATCAAGAATACCAAGTGAGAAAAGAGCCTTGAGCGCTCTAGTCATCACCTCTAGAGCTAGAATCGCCATTAAATCAAAGCTAAAATACTATCTGTGATGGCACAATTTTGGAGATGACACTTGGCATTCCAGCTGCATACCAGGTGTCCTGAAACGTGGCGAGTGG
>JAXCLR010010417.1:0-10478 GCA_035584095.1 Annona squamosa | reverse complement strand
AGCCTTCGAGTTGAAGCAAATATGGAGAAATCTGCCAACCCGAGGCGGTTTACACGGCGTAAAAGGGGAAAATAAAAAAATTTGAGAGAACGGGAGAGATGGAAAGGGGGCGTGAGAGAGAGTGTGCAGAGCTTGTAGAGCAGAAAGAGTCGGGACGCTGGGGCGTTGCTGCAGACTCCCGTCCTCCCCTCTGGGATGCCTCTCCTCAAGTGTCCTCAAATGAGAGGGGTGCCTCTCCTTTTATAGATGTAGGAGTGGGCTTTGAGCTCTCTTGAGGTCATGGACTTGGTCCATGGGCTTGGGCTTCTTTGAAGAGTTAGACTTGGTCCACATACTTGAGCTTAAGTTGAGATCATGGGCCTTGGGCCACTTGAAGGATTTTGGACTTGGTCCATATGCTTAGGTTTGGTGGACTTGAGCTTGGCTAAGCCTGTTGTTGTTGGGTAGGCCATTGTGGAGGCCCAAAGTTATAGAGAAGTCTGCTTATGAGGCTTAGTGGGCTAGAGCTTGGCTAAACCCGTTTGTTTCATCTGGTGGGCTACTTTGTGGAGCCCGTTGAGGTGACCTGTAGGAGCTTCGCTCTTTGTGGGCCGGATCTAGTTTTTAAAAAAGCCTGCTTCGAGGCTTGGTGGAGCTTCGCTCCCGTGGGCTGAGTTTGGAAGGGCCCGCTTAGCTGGCTTGAACTTCCTTTGTGTCTTGAATTTGCTTGGACTTGTAATCCATTTCAATTTATCCATATTTGGGCCCAACGGTAGGGTGTCAACAGCTGCCCCCCTTTGCCAGAGGCGTCTTGACGGTGAATGGCAAAGTAACAGATACCCCATTGACCTAAGCAGTCTTCAGGTCGTTGGGCTTTTCTGTGATTTCACAAACTTGCAGCTGCCTTTTTGCAAATGTGGCTTGAAGGTGGCTTTCTTGCAAAAAAGAAGCCGTAGTGGGTTGCCTTACGAATACTCGAAGGTCTGTGGGCTCTTTCCGCCCTTTTTCCTGGGCCTGAGAGCTTTGCAATTTCTCAAAAGTCGGGAGGGGGGGGCGCTTGCAAATTTTCTGGCCCTTAGGTTAGCCGTGGGCCCCATTTCCCTTTGGTTTCTCTTCTCGTATCTTCCTCACCGTCGCCATCGCTTTTCTCGTTTGGCCGCCACAGCCGACGATTTTCGGCTTGTCTTCTCCGGTACTAGCTGGTATTGCCGGTGCTGTTGGCCTCTTCTTCTCCTCCTCCGGTGACAAGATTGGCTTGTTGCTACCGATTTTTCTTCTTCAGCAATCACCCTGGGTATTGCTGCAATTAGGGCTTGCCTATTTTCTAGCCGCGACATCGCTGTCGTTGTCGGTTTAGGCCGTTGTCGCCATTCGGGGTACGTTGCCGGCGTTCGTCGTCCTCTTCGGTGACGGCCGGCATCATCGCTGCCTCTGTCGTTGCCGTCCTTTGCCACGGCTGCCTGTTTGGGACACGAGTTTCCCCATCATCGGCGGGAGCTGTCTTTGCCGCTGTCGAGGCCTATCCATGCTGCGGCCGTGCCGCCGCAGGTGCTGTCGAAGATCGGTGTTGCTGCTACTAGGATCGTCGCTGCTCGGGCCTCTTCTCTGCTTCCGATCGTCATCATGGCCAACATAGGTGACGGGGTTGCTACCAGGGTCTGGCTGTCTTCACAGCTGCTGACTTTCCTTCCCGTCGCTGGGGCCATCGAGGATCGTCGCCGTCGCCCTCTATTTCTCCTTACCGGCAAGTGCTGCCTGCTTGATTTCTCCGCTCCCGGCCGCCTTTGCCGCTGCCGAAGCCACCCGTTGCCATTGCTGTCGCTATTGGGGCTGCTGCCGTAGTTGAAGGCACTACCTTACCCGCTGCCGGCGCTGTCATTTTCTCCTTTAGCGCTGAGCTACCGTGGTTGCCGCCGGCAAGGGCCATCATTGCCGCCGCTGAGTTTTCGGTAAGGTTCTTCTCTCTCTTTTTTTACTTTGTTTTCTTTTCACCTTTTTTTTTGTATTTTTGATTTTTTATTTTGTTTTGTTTTTTTCTTTTTTTTAGTTTTTTGATTTTTTTGGTTTTTTTACAAGCTTGAAATGGTGATGTAAACTGACTTCATATGATTTTGCTCGGGTATGATGCTTGTGATGTTGCTTGTTGCCTCGTGTTGACCCATTGCTTTTTATGTTGCAGTTGCCAGGATGTCTTCTATAAAGGAGTATGGCCTACGACCTTGAGATAAATTAATACGGCTCAAATCCAATGAGCGGGGTGGACCAGCAAACATGCCTATCGAAATTCCTGATGATGCAACGCGAGAAGGCAAGAAGACTTCATCTTCAACGGCTAGAGTTTCGGTTACGGGAACCCCCTCGGCCGGTTGCCACAAGGCTTTGGGTGGCGACGTTCTTGCTCGGGCTAAGGCTACCGACGGAATATCTCGAAGAGCTTTCTTCATCCTTTCTCTTTTTGGCCGAATTGCATTTTTGTAAATCTGAATGCTTGTATGCTCATTTTTTGGTTGTGAAGCCGTGTGAATACCGGCTTATTTTTTGGAGAACGTGTCTATATGATTTGTTGCTTTTGCAGGGCACGGATCTTGTAAAATCTTTGTTCTTGACGTCTCTTGTAATGCTTTGATCACTTATAGGCCATTTGGCCATTGAAAATTTTGCATAGGGGCATTGTGAAAGTTTTATATATATAGACCTAAAAATGTTTTAGGTCAATCGACGTTCTTCTTCATTTTCTCGACCGCGCGAACAGAAATACCCATTTCGTGGACTCATCCGTATTTCTCCTGTTTTCGCATGACTTTCTCTTCCGTGCGAGTCGAAACTTCCTTCCATGACTCTTCTACACTCGTCCTTCACTGCCAATGAGCTGTTGTAGCGCGTTTTCAGGGATTTTCCCCTTTTTGCTCGTTGACTTCTTTCGGCTCGTCTTCTCTTTTATGGTACCCTGAAATTTCAGATTGCTTGGGTACAGATGCAATCCTTTGACCCGGATTTGCAGCTACCCAAAATCTGCATGCCTTTACTCCTTTGAATGGGTTGTTGTCAGCGCATTACCCGTGATTTGTCCTGTTGCTTGTTTGTCTTCTTCCTGAAATTTCTTCTCTCCCGTTGGATTGCCCGGATGCCTGCTGGCTTGAGCATGGAGGCCACCCTCAGATCCGGGTTTTGCTGTTGCAAAAGGTATGGGTTCTCCGTTACTGGCTTCCGCCTTTCCCCTTGCCTCACATCTGATTTTCTTTTCATTTTCTTCAGGTTTCCATTGTTGCCCATGAGAGGGATGCAACCATCCTCCTTTGCTTCAATTTTAGCAGGTTGGTGAGTGTTTTGCCTCCTATTTAGGCTCCTTTTTGTGGTTGTATTTACTGATTTTCTTTCATGTATTGCCTGCTCCATATTTGTCATGGATTTTCATGTTCGTGGAGCTCCCGTTTTTCCCTTTAATCCTCTTACTGCATGGCTGATTTCATGGGTAATTGGGGTGATTTTCCACCAGTTAATAGGGATGCGATGCTGCCAAAAGGGGGTCTGTTTATGGAAGATCTTCTGCCTCCAGAAAACTCCACTGCTTCTCCCATTTATCTTCTTCACGACCTTTATGTGGGGGAAATTTTTCAAGAGTGGATATCTGATCTTTGTGAGGATGAGAGGTTGGGGCTGATGGGGTTAAACTTTCTGGATACGTTGGCTTTGGCTAAAGTCCTGTATAACTTTGATTTCTTGACCATAACCATAGAGCACTAGGTACACAACTTATGTGTTTTCCGATTTGGGAGTGTAAAGCTTTCTCCTTCTTTGGAGGAAGTTGCTGCATTGATGAGACTCTCATTATCTAGTGCTATGTATGCGCCTTGCTCCATTGATCGCGTGAGGGAGGTCTTGATTGACTTGGTCGGTTTACCATTGCCTTGAGTTATGATAACTTTGTCTTTTATTCATTCTTTTCATATAACCGATGGGCTGACGGATTAAGATGGGTCCATTGTAGAAATGCCTTGATCTTTGCTATTCTCACTGAAGTGTTACTTCCTTATCCGGCAGTCGGCTTTGGGCCCGAACTGCTTCCCGTAGTATCCGTGGTCATTCGGCATGAATCTCTTGCTTCTTTGGTGATGACCCATATCTATGAAGGATTAACCTTAAGGCACTTAGAGAAAACTCCCTTCTAAGGTTGCTTATCTGTATTGCAGGTATAACACAGATCTATCTTCTTTTGCCTTTCCCGTCCATGGACGACCCTCTTGAAGAAAACTAACACACTTTCTTTTGTAGATATGGCTTTTGGAGCACTTGGGAGCTTTTTTGGGCGTGCCTCGGGCCTTGGTGGAAGGTCCTAGCCTTGTGAAAACGTTGCTTGCCGCCACGTTATCCCCTTTGCCCATGGATATTGATAGCCACTTGAAAGATTTGACCGAGGTGGATGTCATATGGTTGCCCCCATGACTTGTAGTTGACCCTATCTTTTGCATTAAGAGCTTTGGTAGCTTAACTTTGCTTGGCTTATACGGGTGTTCATCCTATCTTCGGTTGGCGTCCTTAAGCAAGAGTGGGCTTCAAACCACACGACCTTGGAACTAAGAGCCATTCCCACCGTGATGGCCGAGGAGACTAGTTCCCGCCGTGGTTGGATGAACTAGCTTGTTGCGCCGGGCATGCATCCTAGGGGGCTTGCCGTGAATGGTGTCATATCTACTGCGGATCTCTTCATGGTTGCAACAGATTTTCTAGGATGCGCACGTATTGTGTTCATAGTTGGGGAGCTTTGGCTTCTTTATGCTTATACCAACTCGATGCCTTGGCCGGTATGGGAGGAATGCTAGCTCATCAAGGAGCTATCTTAGAGCATTTCCACCAACTTCTAAATGCTAGGCACTAGTGCCCTTACTGTGTGAAGCTCCCTTTTTGTTCTTTTTGTGGGTGTTGGAGGAGCGGGGCTAGTAGATTGTATAGTCATTTTGGTCTTCATGTGTATTGCTCCCTCCTTTGGGATTCTTTTCGGACAACCATGTACTTAAGAGACCTTTCTCCCTTAGCTTATGATGTATCTTTGAATGCCTTTGAATGGAATGGAATGGAATGCTTTTCTTTGGCCATATGTTGATGTTTCTTCTCTTTGTTTTGAATTTGAGCTTTATGAGCTTCAAGAAGTCTATAGTCTTCTGTGAACAGCACCGCTGCACTTCCTGGCGAATTCGGGTCTTGGATGTTGAGCCATTGAGTTGCATTCCTCTTTGTGGGTTTCATGAATCTTTTACTAAAATTTGTGTTTTTGCTTGGAATGGATTAAGAATTGGTTCGAGATGAGTTGCAGCTCGTCTCTGGTCTGTTTGCCCCCCTATGTCTGGGTTCCCGACACTTTTAGTCGCGTTGGGGGTGTCTGATAGGTTACTGGAGGCATGCTTTGCGAACAATGTTGTCGGACATAAAAACTTTTTAGGTCTAGAAGCTTGTTTCTAGCAGCAGCAGTTCTGCACTCGAGTTTTGCCACTGATTTCACGAAAGATGTAGAAAGACGGTTTCTGGATGTTCCCCGTGCTTTACAGTCGCATTAGTATTTTGATGGTGAGCCCTTTTATGGATAGAACCTCTCGACATGGTCCGAACTTATGATTTCGGCCTTCCCGTTGTCTTCGGATTTTGAAATGGCTAATGCTCCATTTGATAAAACTTTGACGATAACCCACGGGCCTTCCCAATTAGGCCTAAACTTGCCTCTTTTATCTGAAGGATGAACAAGTAGGATCCTTTTCATAATGAGGTCACCCTCTTAGAAGTTTTTAGCTCTTACCGACCGGTTATAAGCCCATGCCATTCGCCGTTGATATGCTTGGGTGTGGTAAAAGGCTTGAATTCTCTTTTCATTAAGTAGATCCAATTGGGATTGACGTATTTGCATCCATTCCTCTATCTCCATTTCACTTTCCTTCAATATCCTCCAAGTTGGAATCTCTGTTTCAATGGGTAGGACCGCTTCCATGCCATAGGTTAGAGCATAGGGTGAGAACCCTGTGGCTCTATGGATAGAGGTTCGGTATGCCCACAAGGCGTATGACAACTTTTCCGCCCAATCTTGGTAGTTCTCCACCATTTTGCCAAGGATCTTGATTAAGGTCTTGTTTGCGGCTTTTACGGCTCCATTGGCTTGAGGACGGTAGGGACTTGACTTGTGGTGTTGGATTTTGTATTGGGCTAAGAAGTCTTGCACTTTCTTACTGATGAAGACTGTTCCATTATCACTTATGATTGCTTGCGGAAGCCCGAACCTTGATAGGATATTTCCTTTAATGAAGCATATGACTTGTGCCGCATTGATAATTGGGAAGGACGTTGCTTCAACCCATTTAGTAAAATACTCTATTGCCACCAATATGTATTCATGATCGCCAATGGATTTAGGGGCTATCTTCCCAATTATATCTATTCCCCAAGTTGAGAAGGGCCATAGGGTAGATAGGTAATGCAAGTCCGTTGCGGGTGAGTGTATCAAGTTCCTGTGCTCTTGACATTTGAAGCATCTTCGCACATACTCCGAGCAATCATTTTCCATTGAGATCCAATAGTATCCTTGATGCATTATCTTTTTTGCCATCATGATCCCGTTCATATGAGCTCCGCAGTCTCCCTCTTGAATTTGGGTCATGACTTCTTTTGCTTCTTACCGGTTAACACACCGTAGTAGCATTTGGTTGTGAGACCTCTTGTACAATGTTGCCCCCTATATTAGGTAGCTAGAGGCTAGTCTTTTGATGGTTCTTCTTTCTACGGGAGTGCTGTGATCATTGAATGCTTGGTTCTCTAAGAATTGCTTTATGTCATGATACGACGGCTTTTCTTCCTCTTGAGTTTCTTCGGCTTCGGCTGTCACTTGCAAGCAATATGCGGGTTGTTAAGATGTTTGCACTGTGATTTCTTGAGTTCCCTTCCTGTATGGTATTTTCAACCATAGATGCCAAGGTTGCCAGTGCGTCCGCCCATTGGTTTTGAGCCCATGGTGTATAGGTGAAAGTGACTTCTTCGAACGAGTAAACCAAGTGAGATAACGCCATGTGGTAAGGCTTTAACTTTTCATCTCGGGTTTCCCATTCTCCGTTGGCTTGGTTGATTACCAACTGCGAATCTCCATAGATTTGGAGTTTTCTTGCCCCCAACTTGTAGGCTTCCTGCTCTCCGGCTATGCAAGCTTCATATTCGGTGATATTATTTGTGCACAGAAAAATAACCTTCTTGATATCATGATTGGGGCTTGGTTGGGGCAGCATAGGACCACACCTATTCTGTTGCCCGAAGCGTTCTATGCGCCATCAAAGTATAAGGTCCAAGCATCATTTTCTTCGTCTTGCTCTACAAGTAGTATTTCTTCATCTGGGAAGTCTTCTTGTAGCGGTTGGTAGTTCGAAAGCGCTTGTGCAGCTAAGTAATCCGCTAACACTTGTCCTTTAACGGCTTTCCTTGTGACATATACTATGTCAAACTCCGTAAGGAGTAATTGCCATCGTGCTAGCTTTCCCGTCAATACGGTCTTTTGACAAAGATACTTCAACGAGTCCATCTTAGAGATAAGTAATATGGTGCGGGACATGATATATTGCCTTAACTTTTGCATGGCCCATACAAGAGACAAGCATGCCTTTTCAATTTCCGGATACTTGACTACCGTAGGGGTATATTTTCTGCTCAAGTAGTATATAGCTTCTTTCTTTCGTCCTGATTCATCCAGTTGTCCTAGCACTGCCCCCAGTGCCGTTGGAGTGACTGAAAGATACAACAAGGGTCCTTCCACTTTAGGCGGTACCAAGATGGGAGGGTTAACCCAGTAGGCTTTGATCTTGTCGAAGGCGATTTGGCAATCTTCATTCCATTCTTTTGGAGAGTCTTTTCTTAGCAACTTGAAAATCGGTTCACAAGTGGATGCTAGTCGGGCTATGAACCGACTAATGTATTGTAGTTTGCCCAAGAATCCTCTTATTTTCTTTTCGGTTGTGGGAGGCGGCATGCTTAGTATTGCCTTGACTTTTGCCGGATCTACCTCGATTCCATTTTTGCTAACGATGAAACCTAACAAACTCCCATTTTGAGCTCTAAAGACACATTTTTGCGAGTTAAGCCTTAATTGAAATTTTTCCAAGTCTCTTAGATGCTCCTCAAAGGAGTAAGACCGGACTATCATGTCGTCCACGTAGACCTCCATTTCTTTACTCATCATGTCGTGGAAGAGAGCCGTCATGGTGCGTTGATATGTAGCTCCGGCATTTTTTAAACCGAAAGGCATTACTTTATAACAGAATGTTCCCCAAGGAGTGATGAAAGATGTCTTTTCTCTATCTTCTTCGGCGATTTTGATTTGATTATATCCAGAGAACCCATCCATAAAGGAGAACCATGTATGACCCGCCGTGTTGTCGATTAGAGTATCAGTATGAGGCAGCGGAAAGTCGTCTTTCAGGCTATCCTTGTTAAGATCTCTATAGTCAATGCACATTCGGACCTTTTCTTCCTTCTTGAGTACAGGAACAATATTTGCTAGCCATTGTGGATAGTAAGACACAACCAAGAATCTGTCATTATATTTCTTGATCACTTCATCCCTTATCTTGGGTATCCATTCCGGTTTCAATCTCCTAAGTTTTTGTTTTACCGATTTGACACCAGCCTATATTGGAAGTTGATGAGTAATGAGATCTTCGTCAAGTCCAGACATGTCTTCGTATAAAAAGGCAAAGTTGACAAGCCAAGGCTTGAGAAAGGTGAGCATTTGGTTCCTCTTATCTGCAAATAAATTCTTTCCAATATGAAGACATTTAGGTAACTCGGAAGTTCCCAAGTTGACGATCTCATAGTCCAAAGCCGCATCTTTGTTTTCATGTCTTTCTATGTTGCCGCATAGCTCTTCATCAACTCCACTATCTTCTGAGATTTCTAGCAACTCGTGGGACCAGCGAATGCTGGCCCACATATCTGGCTCCGTTTGCTTCTTTTTCTTTTAAATGGGCGTTGGATGCGTGATATGATTGCTAGAGCCGGGTCTTGAGCAAGTTGGTATCGTATACAAGTTTTTGGCTTGTCTTGGCACAACGACGTTTTTTTCATGCTGTTATCATGAGTTATCATTAAAACTTCTTGGGTCTCCAATGCTTCAGGTAATATATGTCCCGTACTTATGAATCGAGTTGCTTTGTTTGACTTCTTGAATTTATCTTCCTCGGGCCGATACCCAAGACCCCATTTGTTGTTCTTTTGTTGAGGATTGAGTAACACCGTCTTTCCTCGGTATTTGATGTTGAACCTTGTTGTTTGCTTCTCGGCCAGAGGTATGACATAGTGGAGCGGGAGTCTTTGCTTTGAAAGGATGTGATGGACTTCATGCATGTCATCCATCTTGAAAAGGAGAGGATCCGAAGATTCATACACTTCAATTATTGGTACTTCATGGCAATTTTCAAACTCTACAAGGATGATGATCTCAAGGTCGGCTTTGATGACCACTAGCTTTCCCGCCGATATGTACTTGAGCTTTTGATGGAGAGAGAACGGGATGGCTCCAGTTTGATGCAACCAAGGTATTCCTAATAACATGTTGAAAAATGCGGGGATGTCCAAGACTTGAAAAGGGATGATCATGGTGTCAGGTCCCACTTGTATCTCTATGTCCAGTTCACCTAAGACCGTCTTTTGAGAGTTATCAAAGGCTCTTACATGGTAGTCGCTCGGCCGCATTTGATCCATCGGGATTCCAAGCCTCTTAATTGTTCGTAATGGGCAAACATTAAGATTTGCTCCATTGTCAATGGTTACCAAGGGAATCTTCAAGCCTTTGTATTCGACCGTGATGCTCAAGGAATGTCCGTGGTTGCGTCCTTCTGCGGGAAGCTCTTCGTCGGTGAATGTGATGGCATTGGGGGCCATTATTTACCCGATCATGTGAGCCACCACATCGGGAGTTACCTCCGGTTGGTCCTGAGTTAATGGCAAAACCCAAGAGGGGAGGGGTGAATTGGGTTCTTAAAAATTCTTCTGTAAATTAAAACTTAACCCCTTAAAAAATTAATCCCCTTGATTGAAACTGATAGAGAGCAATGAAGTAAAGAAAGCAATGAAGTAAAACAACAGGAAAGATTTATAATGGTTCGGGCAACCTTTCCCTACTCCACTCTTCCAAGCTCATACTCCGTTGTTACTTGGGTTCCACTATGTATTCCGCGAATACACTTAGAGACCCCACTCTCTTCTGGATTCCAGCTCTAGGGGGCATACACAATCAGAGCCTATGCTCTATTCTAGATTCTAGCTTTAGGGGGCTTGTACACTTGATACAAGTAGGTGATGAGTTCAACTCCAATCATAACTCTACTTGCAACGTCTTGGTTTGTTACAATAAACTCAAACTAAGACCAATAACAAAGAGTAATGAAAATAAGGAAGATTTACACTTTACAGAGTTGTGTAGGCAAGATTGAGCTTGAGGAAGAATTTGTAGAAGCAACCGGTTGTATGTCGTTGAA
>JAXCLR010010416.1:0-10486 GCA_035584095.1 Annona squamosa | reverse complement strand
AATGTTTATGATTATCAGGTCATGTATTCCATATTACCCCTTGTATATTAAGGGGAGATGCTGCCGAATTTTTCTTAAAATGTGTAGCCCCCATTGATTAATTATTGGGTATTTCTATGAATGGGGCGTTACATAAAGTGTCAATGCACCTGGGTATATCGAATCAATATTGAAAGGAAGAATTCCTTTTGTACATATGATGTTTGCACTAAGTTCCTAATATACACGCAACGTTTTATTAATTCTTCTTGTACCCATAACATTTGAAGCTAAATTCCTGTTTTACCTTTACTATTAACACAACTGTTGTCTACCTATTGAAAAGACAATTTTGCCCCTCTAAAATTTTCCAAATTAAAGTGATTCAACTTTAATATGACTTTTGAGTAATTTAATGCAACAATTGATGATTTATTATCATCAAATTGAGTCATACTACGTTGAATTGTATCAATTATGAAATTTCATATGAGTAAAGTTTTTTCATTAGGGTGAATAATAGTTTTATTAACAGCATGAGCATGAGTAAAATTTAGAATGGAATATTATAGATATGAGAGAAATTTGTAAAACGTTGTGGATACATAAGGAATTGGAGGCAAATATTACGGACATAAGAGGAATTTTTTCATATTGAAAAATAATATTCTTATATACATATATTTATTTTAACATTGTTTTAGAATAAAATTTTTCAAACTAAAACTTTTCAATCTAGAACCTTTCATTCTTCATAGTTACTCTAACTCTTAATTATTTATTCACATTTTTTATATAGTAACCTTACTTTTCAGTCATTTTTATGCTATCACCCACACAACTAGCCTATCTATTTTAATTTTATTTTCTTTCTTCCTCATCATTAACTATCATGTCACATCAATTTCTTCCCATTTAAAAGCTTTTAGGCCATAAAACCTTTCATTCAAAAGTTTTATTACTTCTCAAACACAATCATAATCAATTACAATTTTTGATTCATAATTTATATTAATTTCGATTGTTATTTACGCTGTCTTTTAATTTACTGGAAAAATATTTTGTTTCGGGAATGAAATTATCAAAATTTATTGGATATTTTTATTATGGTTTCCGCATCTCATTTCGCCTAATTGCAGAAATTTGGTTGCCTAAAACCATATGCAACATGGCAACTGTAAACAAATTTCGTTTCAATTTTTGGTGTTGAAAATCGAATTTCTCGTAGTGACAAATTGTTTTGTTTTACGTCTTTATTATGTCATACTTTTTATATATGTTCCGTACTCTTAGAGAACATTCTTCTTCTTTCTTTTAATTATCACTAAATATGTAGTGATCGACGAGATCACCTGTGCATCAAATCACGCACAGGAGAGCCCATCATATATCCCACTAGTGCTGGTAATTGTTCTAATCAATAACCAAATTAAATAGGTAGTCTCAGCATTCAAAATTTCAGCCTCTCACTCTCTCCGCATGCACAATCGACAACATCCAGTTAAGCCGTTAATACTTCTTAATAATTTGTATGTGTTTCTTGTCTATAACTAGCAATATTCGTTGACAAATGTAGCAACAGCTCCAAACATGCTTTCTTGCAAATCTTACCGACGCCTCGTGGTATTGATGGTCATCATGCATTTGCTAATCTTTGCATCTGTGCTCTCTCCTGCCAACTCAGAAGAACCAATCCTATCCGCAGTCAAGGTAAGCTGGAGTATCTTTAACTATATACCTTAAATCATCCTTAAAATCATCTAAAAATAGTAAAACTTAGATTGTTGGTTAATACACGATATTATGGTCATCTCTTAACCCTATTTTTCTTGTTGTGAAACTTCAAAGTGGAATGCTGCTCTGCAGTGGCGCAGCAGCGCGATTATGTGATGCCTCAGCACCAATCGACTGTCTTCGAAAATTCAGCGCCGGCCGAAAATGGGGAAGAAAATGGGGGTGAATAAGATATAAAAATAGAGGGGAAATGGAGTAGAGATGGAATGTGAGAATGGGCGTAGGTTTAAGAGATGGAAGGCTTGATTTTGGGGGATTTAGAAGGGATCTAGAGATGGAAGAGGGGTAGAGATGAAATGGGAAAAGAAGGGAAGGAAATTGAGAGGAGGTTGGGGGAGAGAATGGAGGAGAAATGGGGAAGGAATGAGAGAGAAATGGAGGATTTAGGATTTGGAGAGGGGAAGAAGAAGAAGAATCGGCGATGGAGCTTGGGGTTAGGGTTTCAACCCTAACATGAGCTTTTTAAGCGCGTCCGGGTTGAGCTGTCCACCAATGGCGCCTAGGCGCCAATTTGCTGCTTTCGCAAAATTTGGGGTTCTTCACACAGCACTGGGGCGCCGAGTTGGGGTGCCATGGTGCTAATGCTCTTTTTCTCCACTTTGAATTGGCCACCCATATACACTATTGCTTATCCATAACCTGAACATTTGGTTTTTGGAGTGAATTTACGTGACCTTCCTTGACTTGAGAGATAGCTGCTTTATTCTTCCCCAAAAAGAGAGTGATGATTGCTTGATAAAATTCACTCCTTGTATTATGTTAAGCTGCACTTTACAAGATCACAATACATGTATTCATAGAGAATTGACTAGATAATGGATTAAACTCTCCTTTGCATGTCAGTTTTAAAAAAAATTGTGATCTTCATTTGGTTGCCTTGCTCCAGACACATATGATGGATCTTCTAACCATGCGTTAGATCAAAAATAAAAAAGTGTAATGGGTTGCCTCCCATTCAGCCCTAAATTTATCGTCTTTAGCCCAATGATCAGTTTATGATTAGCCAATTCCCGGTTTATCGAACTTGCTTCCATGTGAATTGTGCACTAGAAGTTCAGATCTCTTCTTAGCCTCTTCAAATGGATCAGTTAGCCTCTTTTCTTGAATTTCATAAAGACTGTAGAAGAGTTTTTTAGGGTCTTGAATTAATGATGGTTTCAAGATGCTACTTTCCAAGGCTGAATTTCAGGAAGACAAATTAAAGGTATGTTGATATGATAATTTTCAACTTTCTCTGCTATATCAACCTCTATTTCTCCATCAATTTCCTCTTCTACTTCCTGGTTTTCCATTGGCTCGGCCAATTGTTCAAGCATGAATTGAGGGGCAAATTATCCACATAAATGGATATATCTTCTTTGATGCTTCTAGTGACTTTGCAATCCTTACTCAATGCAGTTTCCTTTGAGTCCTCCTGAATATCAGTTGAAAAAAACTCTTGATGCCTACTTTGGATTGCAGTAGCCAACTGCTCCACCTGCTTTTACATGTTCATGTTAAACTCCATTTGATTCTTCATGAATTGCATGAACATGTTCTCCAAAGATGACTTGCTTTCAGATGGTGATGGCTTCCTTGCTTGATATACTTGAAATCCTATCGACATCATATTTTCTGATTGCGGGTCTCCATAGTTGTCTCATGCATCATTTGAATGATCAAGATGGCCTATGGATGCGGAGTAATACACACATTGATTTGATAAATGTTCATCGCCTCCACACAAATTGCAGTAAGTTGAATAAAAATTGTCCATATCCTGCATTTGATTGTAAAAAACCTATAGATTCAGCTGGAGGTGCCCATGTATTGTCATACTCATGGAAACCCATTGCGCTTGGTGTTGAAAATTCTACATTTGGCCAATGGTAAGCATTTGAAGCCATTGAAAATTATAGTACAAAGATCCCTGAAATAAACTTTTATCAAAAGTAAGAAAGAAAAGAAAAAAACTATTTATAATATATACACATTCACAAAAGACAACTGAAATTGTTAAGTACTAAGTTTAAAGCACTAATCTCTGACAATGACGCCAAAAACTTGACGAGTTGCTTATATGTCTAATTAAAATGGTTGTTTTAAAGCAAGTGTATGTGCCAATAAAGTAATAAAGAGTGAGTAGAGTATCGTTTCCACAAGGATTGTGTTAAACAAATCAGCACATTAAACTTCAATTGTCTAAGTGAATTGGTAAAGTGAATGAGAATTTATTTTCAAAGAAATGAATTAAACTAAATTAAGAAAAAAAAGTAAATGACCAAAGTGGAGTGGATATTGCTAATATTGCCTTGAGATGATTAAGATAGGCGGGAATAAGAATTTATCGAATTATTGCTATGTCATTTGGTCCTATTTAAGTTAGTTGTGCCGAAATTACTATTCTAGATTCATTCATATTCATATATGTCTTCAACACATACAAAACCTAACCAAGTTTTAGCTATGTGCTATGTTCCCATGCACACACGTAAAATAAGGTTTATAACCATATAACCTAATTAAGATTACATAGAGTTAATAGGTATATTCCTATCCATATTAACATCCAACACAATCAAGAGATGGAAAATCTGTACCTCATATATGGATCTTATTCAAATCCCACTTCTTCAAGCATGAATCCAAATATTCAATTAATCCATAAGGTTGCAAAGCTTGTAAACGCATTAAGCATGATATACAAGGGTAATCTCAAGCAACATAAGTCACAACACAACTGCATTGTCATTTCAAGCATAAGAAAATGAAATATCATAAGCTATGAGTTCAAATCCTACATATCTCCCACAATACAAAGATTCAGCTCATAAACATGAGTTTAATTCTCATTAAAATCAAATTTACAATCACCCTAAGCAAGAAGAATAACAAATATGAAGAGATAGATGAGAAGAGGAGATAAAACTCAAAAGATTTGCAATGATAGCTTGGATCTCCACTTGCTCTTCTCTCCTTCCTTGAAGCCTTGGTTTTTCTCCTTTCTCTACAGTAGCCATGAGCACTCCTCTCTATTCCTCCTCTCTCCCAAATGAACCCTAAGTGATAATTTATACTTCTTTGCATTTATCCCAAGACACATGCAAAATTTCACGTATGGGGGTCAGCGCCGCGGTGCAGCTTGTCCGGCATCTAGGTGCCAACTCTCTAGAAGCTTGCCGACTTAGGGATTTCTAGATTATTCTTGTGACGCGGTAGGTTGGTGCCTAGGCGCCATTGGTCGATGCCAGGGCGCCAGCCTGATTGCTTCTTCATTTTGCACATTTCTTCAACTTGACACTTTTACAAGTTGATAGTCGCTTGTCCTTCTTGCTAAATCAACTAAAATTGAATAAATGAACTTATAAATGTATATTTTATACTAAAAATGCATTAAAACTACATATTGCACCTAAAATGCACAATGCATGAAAACTAAGTTAAATGAATGCAATTTTACTACATTCTCTTGGACTAACAGGCAAAACTAGTCTGAAATGAGCCGTGAAACTCACATTTTCACGAGTTATCAAATGATCTTGGCATAGAGTTGCTAAGATTTCAGTTTTGAAAAAGGATATAGATAGATGTCTTTGAGATTTCAAGTTAAAAAGGGCACAGAGTTGCCATACTTTCAATTTTGAAAAAGGACACAGACAGATGTCTGTGAGATTTCAAGTTAAAATGGGCATGGACTGAGGTCTGTGATTATTTTTATGAAATGTTGTGTTCAACATGATTAAGCCAAGTTTCGACACAGGTTGATGCCTGTGTTATTTTTATGAAATCATGCTAGCATGTCGATGTGGATAAAAATGAAGTGTAGTGCACCAAAATGATGAATAGGTTCATCATAGACGCGGTCATAGGTGGACCGAGCTCCCCTCTACATGCAACCAAGTCATTAATGAAAAGAAGGAGGTTGACAACGCCCTCTTGAAATGAGAGAGGGTTCAAGGATAGTCGCAGAGCTCACATGTTATTACATGAAAGTTTTCTTTCCTATGAAAGGGTGATCATTGGGTAAGTGTCACCTACCAAATGGAAACGAGGTTTGTTTACATATACTTTATTTTAAAAAGCCCTAAAATGGGGTCATGAAAATGTTTTAGGACATAAAAATATCCTCATGAAAAAATGTTTACATGAAAAAGTTTATGTGCATATGCTTCGCCTTTAAAATGCTCAGAATTTTGGCCATAAGATGTTTATAGGAAAAGGGTTTTGAAAAGATTTAAAAATGAAAATGCTTGTTACTGAGTTTATCACTCACGTTTTGTTTTTCCCAATCGTAGGCAGGTACAAGGCACAAGCGGAGGAGCAAAGTTAAATATTATTTACCTACATATTGTGGATGGATAAAGGTATGTGTTGATAATAAAGTCTCAGGTTTTGAATACCTCTAATGTGATGTGAACAGATAAGTATTTATGTTAAGAATTCTATTTGAATTCAGCTCATGAATATATGATTATTTATAACATGAAAGTAAGGTTGCCTATCTATGAATTATATAATATGCAAATGTTAAGGTTGGATAATGAAAGTTTATGATATAAATCATCAAGTTGTTTGAGTTACAAATATTGATGAATAACTTGTATTGATATGATATGACTAAGACAGGAGAAAGGTTAATTGAAAGCACTTGTATGCTGAGAATAGAAGGATACTTTATGTTGATATGAAATTATCAGATTATGAATATATTGTATGAAAATAACAGGATTGGATCAAGAGGACTTTTAATGTAAAGGAACAAGTTGAGATATTAAGAATAATATGTGCAATGGTTACAAGTTGTGGCGCCTCGAACCAGGATGCCTAGAAGCCTCACTCCGGGATCATTTTTGATCGGTAAACATGACTCAGGATTGTTGCCCTAATCACACGACAGGAATTTTTTATATATATACATGTCGTTTGATATTAGTCTTGGTCTTGATCTTAGTTTTGGATTAAAATTCAGGTTATATATAAAATGTTCATTTAAAAAATAGACTATAATATTTTCTCCAAATTTGACCATAATAAAAAAGAAACTTTTCAAAATATAATTACCAATGGTTATGAAGTCATGTAGTGAATTCTCTAATATTTTTTGAATGGATTCTGCAACAATTTTCAATAGCGTATGAAGCAAATAAATGATAAGTTAATTGGTGAATTCAAATTCAACAAATTTTTCATGCCAATAATATAGTACAAATTTGTCACAACAACTTACATTCAAACACCATTCACTTAATACTTCTTCATAGCAACTAAATCCAAGGATAATACATATAATAGTTCAATATTCCAATTCAATTCAAGAGCAATCACTACAAGAAAACTTGGCAATTGCAAGGAACATTTTCGTTGCAATTGCTGAAAAATCGTTGCAATAAGATCAATTGCAGCAAAAAAGTTTGTTGCACGTTCATCCAACATGGCTGTTCCTATTGGTATGTTGAAACAAACATGTATTTCATTGCAATTGACCGTATATTAGCAACGAAAAATTACATTCCAATAAGATTGAAATTGCAATAAATTTTTTCGTTGCAAATTCCATCCAATTAGTCAGTACTAGTCATGTTCCAATAAGCTTGAATTTTGCTGCAATTTTGCAATAAATACATTAGCATGACTCAATTCGCAACAAAAAAATTTGTTGCAATTACTTAACATTAGCAAAGAAAATTTTCGTTGCAACTTGCAAATTAACATGTTCAAATACATTACCAATGAATACAATCATTGCAATAAATCATAAATTTACTTGCAATTACCTTTTTTAATTCATTGAAAATAAATAATATTTTAATTATTTCCTTTTAAGAACCGTATTATTATTATATTTAATTTAGTTCTTGTGTCTACAATAACGCATTTATGTGACAAATAACCTGTTAACAAATAAATAAACAAAGCACATACATATGACTTAAAATATTATAATGTTTTCCAAATAATACATAATTGTCTTCAATTTAAATTGTGCAACCTAAATCAATAAAAAATACAAGGCAGAAATGATTTCTGCGTAAAACCCTTCGAAAAACCCATTACACAATATAATAAGCTCAATTTTCTAAATGTCTTACTATCACACGTAAAGATTCAAATCGAGACATTCCCGTAGTATACTTCATAGTCTTCCAAATGCTGGTTGATGAAAATAATGAAATGACACCCTGAAATATCAAAGCTAGGCGTAAAAATCATGTAAAGAATAAAAAGGTTCATAAATTGAGAAACAATGGAAGTTGAAATGAGAACAGTTAATAGTAAAAATACCAAACTTGAAAATATTCATGCTCAGATATAACAACACATTATCAAAATTCATACATTTTTAGACATTAATAGACTTATTTCAATCAAACGACTTTGTATTAAATAGAAAACTTCTAATAGATGATAATGTGAATTCAAGTAGAATACAACAAACCAAATGATAGAAAGGAGACATTCAACCCTGGTTCAGTTGATAAAACCAATAAGCCTACTAAATGAATTGAACTACCTTAATTGATTAAAACATGGTTCTTCCACAAATTAGAAAAAAATCTGCAAACTCTCGTCCTTGGCCATTTTGGCCCAATATCCTGCTCAATTTCAAAGTAAATCTGCAAAATAGATTTACGTATGGAAAATCTAGCACGAAATTGCTTTAAAAATCTCATGAAAGATAAAACAAGCAATCAAGGGTAAAATTAGAGATTCAATTACCTAGCAGACAGAGTTTACTTCAAGGCTGGAATTAGCGGGGAGATAGATAATACGTTCTTGATGCCTCATTTCATTTCATTTAGCAAGGGCTTTATAGACAGTATTGTCCTTAAGGAGTTAGATATATTAAAAACTTCATCCCTTAATAAATTCCCATGGTAAAGGTCCTCGATATAAAAATCCGTTGTTGACCAAAAAATTGCCCAAAATATAATCATTACCAAGTAGAAAATGTGGCTGCAAAATGTCACCAGATAATGCTACCTAGAATGCTAGCAGTTCAACGCAAGCTCAATTCTAATAAACAAGTAAAACAGTACCAATTGGATAAGGAGGGAAAAATTCTGAAAAAAATAATAATAACAATCTTGCATCATATAAAACTCAAGGTTATTTGTATCTATAACTATTAGCCCAATAGCCATCATTCCATACTCTATAAGAGGTGAAGTAGAGCAATGCGAACAACATGGAGAAGAGGTACGAGAAGAACTCAACTGTTGTCCAATCAAACCACATCTCGGAATAGAGAATGAACTCATATACAAGAGTCTGAAATAAAATATATGAAATCTTAATTGCCAATTGAGAAAGGGTCATAGTAAAATAAATGAACAAGATGGCAAATTGAATTGATAAAAATTAGTGGGAAAAGTTGTTCGGCTTTGGTGCAAACCTGAGTCAAGGCACAATATTAAGTGCAGAATCAAAAGAAACTAGAAGAATATGATTGAAGTAAAATAATAACCAACGAAAAAATTCTAAAGTGGAATATTTTTCTTTTTTTGACTTGTGCCATTTGAATTTATCATTTGTCGGATCAAGAACAAAGTTCATCTATGAAATGACCTATTGGACCAATGTGACCTTAGCACCATAGCATCACCATATTGAACAACAACAAAATTTCAATCAATAAATACAATCAAACGTGAAACCTTAAAAGAAAAACTAAATATCTAGAATTTCAATTTCTTCACCTAGAAAACAACTATGGTTCCAACAGCTGCAACATTTCACACGGTTGAGTTCTAACAATTTCCGTAGAGACATCTTCCTCAAGAAACAAAATGAAATTAACAAGAAATTCATTGTGTACAGACTACTTATCTAAAAGCCTATACCTGGAGATTGTTCGTCAAAATTACGTTTGGATACAATGTATTCATACCTAAGCGATCAATAAGAGGACATTCTTTTCATTTTGGTTCATTTTGCAACATAACTCTCTATAAAATGTAGAAATCTATGTTGTCAACACTCAGATCCACAAAAGATTGTATGAAATAACTAAATTCAGGACTCAATCATCATTACGAATAGGAAAAATAAATCACATCTTTTCCTTGATAGCATTCTTCACAGTTTCATACTTGGACACCAAATTGACATCCATTTTTCCCTCCACTCTTCAAGCTATTTTCACCAAAAATAGAGAAAAGTATGCACTCATATGGGAAACCCAAATTTTCTTCTATCATATGCACTTTCGAGCATTGATCTTCACATGCTCAAATTAATGAAATCAAGTAAAACCTAAAACAGCAAAATAGAGAAAAACACTAAAACAAATGGGGAAAATGAAGCCTTAGAAATGGGATTGATGTCATTCCATACCTCCAATGAAAGTTGGATGCTCATTGTCGGGGCCAATGAAGATGAACAAAGAGGTGTACAGAGTGCAAAACATTGGCAGTTGTGCGATCCAGTAACTGATGGCTTCTATGTGGAGTCTGTTAGGACATGGAGAAGTGGAAGGATGATGTCGTGCAAGGCAGCAAAAGTGGCACCATCAATAGCTAGCCCAGAAGATATTGAGATGGTCAGATGGTGATGAAAATCGAAATGAGGGCGACGGTGAGGGTAAGTTCTGAGCACGAAATGCATGTGGAACAGGGAGGGAAAAGAATTGGGTGGGCGGGAGAATTTTGGACGCTAGTGATGGGGGGGGGGGGGGGGGGGGGGAGGGATGGGGGTGGCTTGTTTACGCAAAAAACTTTTCACTCTTCACAACAAC
>JAXCLR010010415.1:0-10486 GCA_035584095.1 Annona squamosa | reverse complement strand
TCATAAATTATACATGTTTTTTTGTTATATTAATATATATACATGTTTTGGGCATTACCAACTCTAGTTTAAACAAATTACCTCTTCCTCCATTACCAAAACATGCTTGAGGTAACTTAATTTTTAAGATGATTTTTTATGATTATTGTCTTCTTATTGTTAACAGTTGCATGCATTTTTTTGTCTAGGTTGATGCATACTATTTTCGTAGATGTAAATTGAGAAGGAAGAACTTAACATTAGAAATACAGATGGAAATCAAGGGAGAAACTACTTGGAAGTCTTCGAATAGTTTTTTAATTTTTTTGAAAACTTTGAAGATATGAACTCATTTGAATTTTGAATTTGTTAAAAAATGGATATAAACTTATTTAAACTTGAGATTTGTTTATATTATCATTTTAAATTTGGATTGCACTTAAATAGATTGGAATGTTGAACCATTATGCTTAAGTTTATTTAGATTTAGTTGCTTTGAATAACTATTATGTGGATTATGTTTAAATTTGAGTTAACATGATAAATCTATTTGATATTATACTTTCTTTTAGTATGAGAAATGTGTTAGTTTGAATTTCAGGTTGTAGTATAAATTTGATTCATATTTTAAGTTTATTGGTATGACAAGTGGTCAATTTCTATTTTAGCAATATGTATGATAAATATTCAGTTTGAATTCAATTTCAGAAATTTGTATGATAATGTTTAGTTTCAACTACAATAGTTGGTATGATATCTTCATTTTCTGTTTGCTACACGTGAGTTATTTCCATTAGTTATTAAATAGAAATGACCAACTAGTCATAAAATTAACTAATTTGTCATTTATTTGTGTCTATTGGGTGCCGAAAAATTGTTTGCAAAGTTCATTCAAAAAATATTGTAGAATTCAGCATAATGCTGCAGAATTCTTTAAAAGGATGTTACAGAATTGAACATAAGGCTTGACTTCACAAACACAGGTATGTATATTCCAATAATTTTCTTTTAGATTATAATTATATTCGAAAAAAATAGTTTATGGGTAACCTAAATTCCAACCCGAAACTAAACCAAAACCAATGCGAGCCTAGTCCAAGCCCGGATTAAATTCTAAGGGTTTGGGTTTGGGTTTACTCCAACCCAGTTGGCTTACGGTTTAGGTTCACTCCAACCCGGTATAACCCGACCCGAGTTGCACCCCTAACTAAATCATGGCCCCAAAGAGACATCTACCTACACTTTGGACAAAAAACAGGATGATCGCCAATGGAGCCACCTTAGGGCTATACGAAAAAGAATTTAGAATCTTTACATTGAACATCCTTTGCACAACCTAGGGTGGTTCCCCTCCATTCTGATCCATCTCTTTCACACATCACTGCCTACTTTTCCAACTCTAGAGCACATCGGTTACTGGATCTCAGAACATGAAGGAAATATATGCTTTCAAAATTTTCCTTCATCTCTCATATCTTCTCAATCTAGATTCCTATATCAGAGTTAATTTATCTGTTCTTAGATTAGTCATAAGTTTTATTGTATCTTTTTCGATTCCATTATCTAAGATAATTGAATTTGCTATAATTTAGATTTCAACCCGATCCTTTTAGGAATGATCATTTATATAATATATGTGAAACCCCATATATATTTATTTATAAATAATTTTTTAAGCATAGGGACTATGTAAGAATTTATGGAAATTGAGGACTGCCATCTAGTGGCCAGCGAAGAAAAAAAAGATATGTAGGTAAAAACAATGCAAACAAGTTTAAAACAAAGAGGGAGAGTGGCCAATTGAGAAGAAAAAAGAGATGTAGGCAAAAACAACGCAAACTAGGAGAAAATAGAGAAAGAGAGTCTTACAGTTGGTGGATTTGGATTTTTGAGTTGAATTTGAAGTTGGAGGATTTGGAGAAAGTAGGTGGAAATGAGAGAGAGAGAGAGAGAGAGAGAGAGAGAGAGAGAGAGAGAATCTTACGGTTGGTGGATTTAGATTTTTTAGTTGAGTTTGAAGTTGGAGGATTTGGAGAAAGTGGGTGAAAATTAAGGTAACAAATTTCTTTTACATTCTTCTTTGTTTTCTTGTTTATTACATTTAATATATATTGTAATGATCTGGAAGAAATTTAGAATGACACTGAGAAATTCGAATTAGGAATTTTAAATCTTAATATGGTAAAGGAACGAAATTTTTCCATGGATATGAAATATAAGCATGAAACGAAGACGAATAATTTTATTATGATATTTTGTGATCAAATCTAGTTATTATTTTAAATATTTGAGGCAATATGAAATATGGGTGTTTCTAGATAGGTGTTTAGAACTTGAGAATGGGAAAAATAGGTTATTTGGAGATGAAATTAAAGAAGAATATTTCAAAAATAATTATTTATGAATATTATTATTATTTGAATGTAGATTAAAGTGAAAAGATATTAGAATCTTGTAAAGTCCAAAGTTGAAGATTTGAAAATTGACATAAATGGTAAATAAAAATTTTCCCCTTTTATTTGAATGTTTATATATGTGGATCGATATTTTTTCGGTCATGGATGTTTTGTTGAGATTCGGGTATTTTATTTGAAATTTCAATGAAAACTTCTTTCTTGAGATATATGATAGATTTAAAAAATTCTTTTAGTAATCAATTTATTTGAATTCGATAGACATATTTCAAAATGAATATATAAGCATGGGCATGTTGTTATAACAATTCTCCGTGCAAGCCAGAGAACAAGAGAAGTTACAATATATTGTGATGTAGCTGTGTAAGATATTTAATGATAATAAGTTTACCTGGTGTGCTAGGAGATGTGGATGATGATAAAGATGAGGACGAGTAATTCTATTACACAAGCATTTGAAGCATGAGTGCTTGCATGAACATAATATAGATGATCATATGAATTTTAGAAATTTAAATTGTATTATAAAATTGATATTTATTTCATTTAATATTTGAATTTTGTCATTATCCTACTAATTAGGTTGGCTTAGACTCATGAGTTCTTACGTTGATGTTTTTAGATGACAGAACCAAGATAGCACAACATAGGATTGGTGCTCAACAGAAATGAAAAGAGATTCTAGTGAGTATATACAAAATTATTATCTAAATTAATAAAAAAGATAAAAATGTTTTTTTATGTGTAAACGAGTGATGCAGTGAGGACTTCTTATAAAGCTTATCTTGTTATAGAGTTGATATGTGGTTGATGATATAGATAATGGAATTGAGAAGATTTCGATAAATTTATTTTGTTTAGCTTTCTTAATTTTGTGCTACATATTTTATTAGACAGTATGAAGTGAGAATGCTTATATGGAGTGATTCCATTTAACCCTCAACCTTATGATCCTAGGAAGATGTCATTGGATTTTTTAGTGAAATATAACAATCGTTGGCCAAGTATGAAGTTTAGTAGGCAGGGCTTTATACTATATGTTATGACCCGTGCACTTGTGGAGAGAACACAATAAGTTTTTGACACCATTGTCATTGTCAATGAAATATGAAGTTGTGAGGATATATGACATCAACATGAAGAATTTGATGAGTTATTAAAGTTAAACAAAGGCCTAAAATGTGTTTAAGAAGTTTCAATATTGTTTGAAGTGTGTCGAGTGTGAAACAATAAAAGTCAAAGAAAAATTGTAATATCCAAAGGTAAATATTTTTGAACCATGTTATCCTATGGCCAACACAATTCAAACCACATCAGCACATAGGTGTGCAATTAATGTATAAATTTTAGAGTTTTGCACAGTCTTAAGCAAGAAACGATGTAAACACTTATTAACACTAATTAAGGCATCCAAGGACGTGGTTTTGAGCAAAATATTGGTGGGTAGGGTCTAAGGAGAAGAGGAGAGCCAAGGATAGAAGAAGGAAAAGGCAATTTGGCATAAGCTATTCAGGACACCATTGGAGACTCAAACCATAAAAAATCTTTTTTTATTTTATTTGTTTATATTGTCGTATCTTGATGGATTCTTTTAATAATGTTATATTATAATTCGAATTTATTGAAATAATGTTTGACTAAGTTTATATTTCAGGATTTAAGATGTAGCATGTGACGCTATTTCTTGATTCTACTTGTTTATGAAGGGTATTTTTGTTAATTTGGTATCTCATGATTTTTAATGCTTCTCTAGGTGTTTTAGCATAATTTCATATATTAGATAAAAGAGTCAAGATGTAGAAGTTTAATATGTCATCAAAATATTAATCCTGGGAATTTAGACCATAAGAATAGGCATGACACCCTTGAGAAATTCCATGAATTATCACAAAACTTAATAGATTCTAATTAGTATGATCTCTTGAGAATACATGATTATAAAGGCTAATGTAGATCTTTCATGCCTTAAGACAGGATGTATGATTACCTTAGGGTTTATTCTTTTTTATTGCAAAAGATCTAAATTAAATAAATGAGCTAATCATCCATCATAGAAATGTCAATTACGAAACTCTAAATCCTAAACCTCCAACATTATTAGATTAGAAATATTTTCTTTTTTTTAGATTAGTCAGAGCTTATATTATATCACTTTAGTTTTTATTATCTAAGGTAATTGAATTCATGATTGTCTAGATTCTAATCTACTCCTCGTGAAAACGATCTTTTACATACTATAGGTTATGAACCATGAACTTTCGAAGAGCCCACAAAAAGTTTTAAAATCTCTTTTGGGTTGAATCTCCTAATGGCATCTTAAATAGCACTTGCAAAATTGCTTCTTCCTTATTCTCTCCCTAGCTCTCCTTTTTCTTCAAACTTAAGCAGCCAATCCTTGCTCTATATGCTGACTCAATTTGTTATGTGTTAGCCATGGGCTGACGCCATTCAAACCATGTTGGCCTCTGAACATTGCAATTTTGCTTTGATTTTTGCTAGTTTCACATTTGATGCACTTCAAACTGTGTCAAAACTTCCTTGATACATTTTAGGCTATTTTCATCTCTGTTCAACTTCGTTAAGCTCAAATTCTTCTTATTTATGTCGTATATCCTCTTAACTTATGGAACTTCATAGCTTCATGCTAATTTATTTTAACTTTCCTGTTTGCATAAATAACACCTAAACATGAGAAGTTACACTTAAATAAGCTGATTGTTAGCATTTAATCCCATAAAGATGTGATTACTCAGCATTTGGAGCAAAAAAACACTTAAAATGTGAGGCATAAAACTGATACAACACGAAACACACAAGTAAATTGTGATGAATGACATAAGATATGAGTTATTTCCATCCTTTGTAAGCTCCTCAAAAATTTCTTTGATATTACTAATTTGACTTAACGTTGTCCCTCAAAAATAGTTCAGTTAAAATAGGTGATACGTTATTGCACATCCAAAGTAGATGAAGATTATCTTCATTTGGCTTTCTACAACAAAACCAAGATATCTCAATTGAAAATTCCTCTCTTATGTAGAAGATCCTTGTATAATCTCTAGCTAAATATCCTCATCTTCCTCGATATGTGAAGTTTTCAAAGGTTCTTTAAGATGTTTGCTTCCTTTTCCTTCTACCTGATAGACTAATCATTACAATTCTCCTAGTTCACATCTTATGCTAATAGATATGCTAATTTCATTGAGAACTTTCCATTTGCTTCCTTATCCAAGTACAGACTATTAGCCTCAGATCGTGTTGGCAATACAACCTCTATGATTTATTCCCAACCAACCTCCCATGCTACTCTTTCGATTACTAGCTCATTCCATCCTTCTCTTATTGGGAGTAAGAAATCTTTCACTATAGCATCATACGCCACATCTTCTTACAAAGGGCTAGCCATCTTTAGCTCATCATTAGTCCACTTATCCTTAAAGAATCTAATCTTCTCCTTCTTCCCAATTCCCCATTTGCATTCGGCCTTGATTAGAGGAGCAGTGCTCCAAATGCTTCTCTACATATAGGATATTTCCTTATCTTTCCTACATTGCCAAAGATCACTTAAAGGAAAATATTTTGACATAAAGATCTAATGACTTAGTGAATCTATTTGGCTAATTAGTCTCAAAGTTGTGAACTCAACTAATATAAATTGCAAATTAAGATTTGAATTTTGATAGTTAAACAATTTCAGAAGTTACAAGCTATTAATGATCTTTGCTTATGCATATAGAACTTAGAATTCTAAACCTCAAAAACAAGTCATTGAAATCACATATAAAGTTGACTCCAAGAGCGATTTAGGTCAAGTCGTAACCCAAGTCGACTATGGGTACAACTTAGGTGAAGTCAAAGATGAAATTGACTTCAAATATGACTTGGAGACCATCAAGCCATCCAAAATTTCTCTGACTACAAAGTGGCATTTGAAGTCACATTCTAAGTTTACTTCACATTTGTGACACGATGTTGCCTAGACATCCTTAATAGCTAGTTAATTGGTGTTATATAACTTAAGAAAAATTCAGCAGCATCTCCCTATAATATATAAAATGTAGTATGAAATTTTGTACTATAATATTCAATTCTACATTTATAAATTCGTATTCTCATGCCATAAAGACATTCATATAGTAAGAAAATTATTATAATTCACCATTATGCAATAAGAAATCCAAAAAATCATACACATATGTGCCAACATAGATTGTAATCAAGTCCAAAATACCCAAGTACAATATATTTTGTCATAGTTGGATCTGACTAAGTGTCCACAAATATTAGTATCAAAAGAAATATAATGTAAAAAATAACTAGGAACACAAATGCTAATTTAATAATTTCTACATTATGTCTTCTCCCAGTGCTATTTTGAGGCTCCTCACCTAGCTTGTAATCTAAAAATAAAATAAAATATCTTATGAGACTAAATAGACTTAGTAAGTAGATAGCAGTTAACACAAAGTGAAAATAAGTAAGACTTCAGATGCATGTGCCATGACGGTATTGTAGAAAGATAATTCTTAAATAACCATGCAAGATACATAGGTCCAACAGGCACACCCAACAATATATACATGTAATCGCTTGTAAACAAAAAGGTAAACAATCTTTTTTGTATGTCGATCAAGGGCCATAAACAACTCTCCCCTCATGTCAACCAAGGGTCATAAACAACCCTTTACAACCATTCATCTTGAATAATGCATCATCCATAACACACAATAACAAAGGTCATAAACCACGCACGCAATATTAGTAAAATTAACAAGGGTTACTTTAAATTTAACATACTCAATATCACATAAGTTTTTCATCGAATACATGATATGTACCAAAAGGCGGGACCTCTAATTCCTCCTCTCGATTCAATCCACTGAAGCAAGGTCATATTCTATTGCTGTAAACTACTAACGGGTCATCTACTTTTCAAAAATTACATAGCAACATCCATTTTTCCCTTACCCTACTAACAATAAGCTGCAACAAACCCTGATGCCCCAAACCACGAGATTGTTGAACATTACCTCTTCCTACCAATCCTATTTTATGTTTAAGATGGATTTCATCACTAATTTGAGAAGCGATGACTTTTACTTACCTCGATCGTGATTTTTTTTCCAAAGAACAGTGGTCTTAAACTCAGATCTTTAGGATTTTGAGCTTTCTTGATATGAATCGATTATCTTTAAAGAAGTTTAAAAGAGCTTTCGGCGCAGTCTAGGGCTAGATTAAAAAGTAGGAAAAAAAGGAAAGAAGAAGAAGAAGCCCTAGCGAGGCGGCTCTCATTGAGATGGGACAACCTTGAGCATGAGGCAAGCCCAACTACAATTTGCAACTTGCTTTTTCCACTTATACAACTTAGTAGATTAAAATTTTTTCTAGGGCGCTGCCCCCTTGACCCCCACAACCTGACTAGGCAGGTCAAACCCTGTACCTACTCTTTGAGATAGAAGATAATCATAGTACCCCAAATGGTGTGTCAATTATACACCTCTAAATCAATAGCCAATAAATCATATTATAAACAAGTGGTGCAGCTACAGGAATATGTCAATGTCATAACTCGTTCTCGTGTTTAACATACTCATGAACAGTATCTCATACAACTTAACATGTCAAAACATCATTTATTCCTAGGAGCATATTTGTAAATTACATCATGGTCAAGAATAAATTATAATCTAAAAATACATGGTCATCACAACATCCATCTTGGGTGAAATCGAACCTAAAGTCTACCCTAAACATGCAACCTAGAAGAACATATGAAAATTTGAAGGATTTATCTCAAGTATGAAATATAAGGTGGCACCCCAAGTAACTTCACAGGTGACTTTGGTGAAGTTCAACATGAGGTCAATCCTACCATGAAAATTAAAACTTAAAGCATAGAAGATTTATATACTAAGGAGCTGAAGTCCAATATATTGTGAAATTACATTCGAAGTTGACTTCACATGTGACTTGGATAAAGTCTCATTCTCAAATTACTCTGCTTTAGACTTGAAAGCCAAGACTTAAAGGGAAATCCTCTCAAAGCATATGGAGCACTAAATTTGATATTGAAGTCGACTTCAGCTATGCTTTGGAGAAATTATAAGCCAAGTCAACGTTAACTGCAATTCCAATAGTAATAATCAAAAAATATTTCAACATTGGGATATTAAACGCATGTCACCTATCTGCAAATGTTCAATTTTCTCTCTAACTTTAAAACAGACATAAAGTGGACTTAAGAAGGTTAGCTAGATAAATAATTAAGCTTTCACTTTTCCGTTCTCAAGCATTCAAAACTCCTTTAAAAAATTTTCAAGCTAGGCTATCAAGTCTGCTGCAAAATGCTCTAAGTTTACACATTTTATTCAAAAAAGAGCTTGATTCCACATGAACTTGTAACATGTACTTTGATCTTATTTTTAATCTTTCATTTTAAATGATTACTTGGCTTAGTATTGAAGACCAAGACAAGGATGAGCAATAAGTAATATTCGGTTGGAATAGTATTTACGAACTACTTATGTGATTATTGTAAAAGCTTCCGGACCTAAAATTTAGAAGAAAGATGAGGCTTTAAATTGTACGTGTTGAAGTGATAATGGAATCCAAGACGAGAGGTGTATTCATGGAAGAGTGGACTAGGCATGTTACATAAACCACTATAATTCTTTATGTTCTCTTGTGTGTATTAATTGATTCTTTAGCTTTCTTGCATTAGCTCTACTAGTTTCATTTAAAGGAAACTTTATCACAAAGGGGTTAAATTTTAAATCACAAAAAAAATTTAACCTAATTTGTCTTTTTCCTCTTAGGTTAAGCTAACAGCCCGAGACCAATACATGTTTACTTAGCAACTAAAGCTTTGTTAAAGGCATGAAATTCTTTAAAACGAAGACCATTTTTTTCCTTTATCTACACATCTTACACCAACTGATACTGATATTTTTCTTTCTACCATTTTCTGCTCTCTACCAATATTCGTTGATCATAGCATTTAGTTCATGACATAAACTCTTTGGCAATAAGAATAAGCTCATGTGGTAGCTTGGAATTGATTGGGCAATATCTTTAATTAGGATTACATTGCTACCACAAAATAGAATTTTACCATGTCTTCCTTAGATTCTTTTGCAAAATTTCTCCTTCGAGTCGTCAAAGGTTATTGTTTTATTCCTTCCTATCCAAACTAGCAAACCAAGATATAGAGACATTTGATTTCTATCTGCCCCTAATGCATTTTCTATGGTCTTTCTTATTTATCACTAGTATTCTTGCTGAAAAAATTCACTATTTTTTCATGTTGTTTTTTGACCAAAAACCATCTCATCAAGCTTTAAAATCCTTTAATTTTCTTTATCTCATTCAAATTTTCCTTGTAGAAAAGTAGAGCACATTATTAGTAAAGGAAAGATGCGTATGAAGATGCTTTGGTTTGGATTGCAAAATCCATGGAAGCCGGTCGGTTTCTGCTGCCAAAAATTTGAAAATGGGATTAGGGAAAGTGGTGCCATGGCTAGATTGGCGTTCGAAAAAGGGTTGCTCGGTTTGGACATGGTGGTCGTTTAGAACTGGGATGTGTGGCAGATCTTGATCGTCGATTTTGATGGAGGTTTCTGCTGCTGTTGAATTTCCAGTGGGATTGGTGCTGCTTTCCAGTGATAGGTCAATTGGAATTGGTGGAGCTTGCGCTGCCGGTAATCTACGACTGTTGCCAGAAATAGGGGAGACGCAGTGGTCGTCGGATTTGGTGAAGAGAACCGGCCATCAATTAAGGATGAGAGGGCAAGGGCGTAGCCGGTAGCCATGGCTGCGCATAGCTTTGAGATGATGGAGCACCATTTATGGTGCTCCGACGGTGCATGAATATTCGGTGTACACACAACACATTTAAGAGTGTGTTTGGGAAGTCGTAAAACTTTTGATGAAAAGTTTTGTATGTAAAAGTTGTCAAATCAGTAGAAAATAATATAATAGTGTAGGGGTAATGATGAGGAATAAAGAGTATAAGGGTGCGTTTGGTTGGAGGTAAAACTTTTGATGAAAAGTTTTTGGAGTAGAAGTTGTCAAATTAATAGAAAGTGATGTGATAT
>JAXCLR010010414.1:0-10492 GCA_035584095.1 Annona squamosa | reverse complement strand
CAAGCATCATTGCTGGGCATCGGCCTCTCTTCTATTTTCCAGCATGATTTTTTTCTTCATTCAACTGGCTCTGTGCTCCAATGTGGGCGTCATTTTTCTGAAGGGGATAATTGGGATGATGGATTTCAGAACAGCCGAGATTTGGGCGGGATACGGTTGCCTTTTTCCATGCAATATGCATACCCGCACGCAGCAAACAAAAGGACACGCATCAAATTCACTCATTCACAGGTGTGCTACACTCACACAGAAACAACGACCAGGATTTTTCCTGCTGCCACGGACGGGCGGATGGCGCACCTGCACGAGAATTCGGGTGCAGTGTTACTGCACCTGAATATATCCCTATATATATATATATGGGCATGGGTCGTCACGGGGGTGGATTTCCAGGGCCGACTGAATAGACCGCCACTCGGAACGGGGGCTCGTGGAAAAGCTTACGAGACCTCTGAGCAGCACTGTGAGATGTTTCTTGGAGACGACCGCTTGATCTATTACGAACATTAGCTACTTCCTCTCGGAACTAAAAGAAACAGAACATTAGCGCAAATGATGAAATGATCAGCCACGTATATGTCTTGAAGGATTTGGGTCTGCAAAAAAAATTTCTTATATAGAACCACAAATGTTAAACGCGACCAACCTAATTCACTGCATATAAAGTCACATGAAGCCAAACTATTAGACAATAATGTCTCCCCCAAATTTGGAGCCAATGTGTTTGCTGCAGATACTTATTTGCAGCCAAACGTAGCTATATTCATGTTATATGCAGCAAAATTAACAGCTAGATTTAAGAAAATTTGTTATAGTGACGTTTTATTTGGATAAATGGTTGTATAAAGTCTTATTAAATTATAATACATGTAAGCCTGACTTTATATGGATTCACGTAAAAATGAAAAGAAAAAGAGAAATAATCCTGTTATTCAAGACTAAGTAATGGCTTGCATATCCCACCTCAAAAAACACACTTAAATTTTTTTTTCGATTTACTTGTTTGTCTAAGTGTATTTAATATATAAATAAAGTTTTACCATTTTTAAAAATATAAATATATTTTTTTAAAATTTTTAAATATAGGGGTATTTTAACTATTTTCGACCACTAAAAATGGCTAAAATATTCTCATGTTTAAAAATATAAAAAAATATATGCACATATCAAAATTGGTAAAACTTTATTTATATATTAAATCCATCCATGTTAACAAGTTTACGAAAAAAAAAGAAGTTTTTTCAATGAGTCTTTTAAAATAGGCTAAGAAGTTATTACTTAGCCCAGGCTAATCATTTCTCAAAGAAAAATAAAGTGAAACCATATGGAAGTATTAAAGTTTCAATATGTACTTTTTTATGGATAATTACAATGATCTTACAATTAAGCATTGAGATATTCTTACATATCTCATACGTTGTTCTAATAAACATCTAATAATATCACTAAATTTTCATACGGTAGAAAATAATAGGAAGACTATTGTCACTGCTTTGGAGAGAAAAGGCTCCAACTATGACGGCTGATGCCATGCCTTGAACACTTGTCGGGCAGGTATTAAACCATTTCCCTGGCCGATCGAGCTGGGATCGGTTAGTTGATTTCAATATATGTTTATGGATTGGATCATTACCTTTTTTCAAGATATACGAGGTATGTAGGGATAAGTTGAGTATATCTTGGCTTACCAAAGTGAATTGGAAGTACATGTAAGTTTAAGTCTAATCTTGATGATGTCAAATCTAATCTAATCATTGTATTCAAAACTATTCATTTTATTAAATATGAAAAAATAATATCAATCAAAGTTTGTGTAGGTTAGATCTATAAATGTATATATACATAGATTTTGAAAATCACTTAAATTAATGATTAAAGTTTAGAATTTTTTGTAGTGACATTTTACGCGGATAAAAGGCAGGCTAGTTTATACGTAATTGGATTACATAGAATAGGTCTCATTCAACACCTTCAAATTTTAAGTTTTTAATTTTCGATAAAAAAATTTAATCCGCTTATTATATTTAACATCATTTGTTTATCTAAGAAATCATGTTTCATCAAAATTAAATATGTGCACGGCCATATTTGCTCAAAAATAAATATATTCATATGTAAATTGAAAAAATGTTTAGATCCATTAAGATATGTATTAGAATATTATTATACTTTATAAAACCATTTATCCATATGGAAATAATATTTTAGACAGTTTAGATATTGAAAATATCACTTTAAAATTGATATTTAATAAATCATTATATTATGTTGAATTTAAACATTTGTAAATGGGGCCTGCACAATAGTAGTAGAAAAGTGAAAGGGTTTTTAAAATACCATAAACAATACTAAATGCAATAGACGGAGTAGATTTTTTATTAACCATCAAAATATTCAAAATGAAAGAGTTATATATAAGAAGTGAGCTCGGAAAAATGTTCATACAAAATCTTAAGCATAACTTTACATGGATTCATGCGAAAATTAAAAAAAAAAACAAAAAAAGGTGAAACCATGAGGATATATTAAGGTTTCAATACATACTTATGCATTAGACCATTACCCTTTTTAAGATATATGAGTTATGTAGAGATCGAGTAATGTTTTAATGCACCCAAGTGCAAAATCCTTTTTTATATTTTTAAATTTTTTTTGTAAAATTGCTAATCTAAGCATTTTTTATTTTTTAAATGAGGAGTTTTTAGTCATTTTTAAATGACTTAAATACCTTTGTTTTTACAAATAAAAAATATATATACATACTTCTAAAAATAATAAAACTTAAAAAGTAAGTTAAATATACTAGATTAACAGTTTTATAAAAGAAAATCCAAAAATTTTTTAAAAATGGATTTGCACTTGGGCGGATTGAAACAAAACTCGTAGAGACCAAGTTAAGTATATCTTAGACTTACCAAAGTGAATTGGTAGAACACCTACATTTGACCCCAATCTTGATGATGCCAAATGTAATCTAACCATTTTTTTCAAAATTATTCATTTTAATTTTTATTAAAAAATTATACATTTGAACAAATACGGAAAATTAATATAAATTAAAAATTTGTGTAGGTTAGATCTACAAATATACAAATCCATATATAGATTTTGACAATCACTTGAATTAATGCAATGTAGTTTTAAAATGTGATGAAATTTTTTGTGATCTTATTTAAGGTGATTTAGATATTGAATAAGAACCTCGTGGGTCCTTGTAATAAAGAAATAATTTGTATAGCTTAAAATTAACCTTGAGTGCATCTTAATTTTAAGAATAACGCAAATATTGAAATGGGATATATATATATATGAGAACATTTCTTGTGCAATGAAGCTACACAATAATTAATTGTCCATTTGGCCTAAAATGGGCCCCACGTGTACTTAAATGTATTAGTATTTTATACGATCATTTATCTGTATATAAATTTTATAGCAAATGGTCTACATGTTGAAAAACAACTTTAAAGTTTTTATTTATATTAAACTATTTTATTACGTTGAATTTGTACCATTTTCAGATGAAGTCTATATTAATATCCAATTGGGATGAAAATTAGTATGATAATAGAATACATAATTCTTAATACAATTGGTAGAGTAGATTATAATTTTACAATAATGCAGGACCCATTTTGAGGTAACTGCATCATAATTGTTGTACAGTGAAGATGCACTTGAATATTTATCTATATATACATACATATATATATTTATATTTCAGACTCTGCTTCTATGTGATCAAGCCATATAGAAGTGGAGTCATGTAATTTTCTCAATTTTTAAGATTTCAATCATGGATAAAAATTCAATTTATTTATTGTATTTAACATTATTCATTTACTTAGGAGACCAAATTTCATCCCTATCAAGTGTATTTATAGGCTACATTTGTTGAAAAATATATATTCATGTGTTAATTATGAAAAATGCTTAAATCCATTCACACACGTATTATAATATAATAATACTTTATAAAATCACTAACGTACGTAGTATTGATATTTTAGATGATATATATGTTGAAAAAACTACTTTAAAATTGATGTATTAGCATTAAACTATTTTATTATATTAATTTTACACATTTATAGATGAAACCCATATATAATAAAACTAAATAAATAAAAGAGTTTTTAAGATAATATAAATAATGCTAAATATAATGGATAGAGTAGATTTTTCATTAATTATCAAGATTTTAAATATAGAGGAAGTTACATAGAAAGGGGTTCCTTAGAAGCAGGACTGATATATGTCGCTAATATAAAACCTCTCATCTATTTAAACCACTCTATTTTTAATTTTTAATGGTTGATAAAAATATACTTCATCTATTGTGTCTAGCACAATTTATATTATCATGAAAACTCTTTTATTTGTTTAGTACTATTGTATATGGGCTCCATCTATGAATTTGTACAAACAGCATAATAAAATAAATTAATACTAAATACCAACGTGAATTTATGTAATTACATCTTTTTATTGGTTTTGATGACGATGAAAGAATGTACTTTTGTGTTCTTGATTTTGATTTTGTGAGATTATGTTTGGTACTCTTGAACAAGATTTTGAAAAGTGTAGTGTATTTATGAAATTATCATTTTGAATTTATAATACTAATTGTCTTAAGATTGAGCATGAAATTAACAGACACTTGAAAATGGAATATGCTTGGAATAATCTTGGAATATGATAAATTGATGACTTTACTTGGAACTTTTTTAGATGTGCTTAGTCATGATGTAAGATTGGTTTATTCGTTTATGATTACCTTGAGTAAATTAATATGATTGAACGATAACTTAAAACATGAAAAAATGTTGACTTGGTTTAGTTTTTATGCTATCTCAACTGGATCACGACAGAAAAGGCCAAACTGTTATGACGGCAAAAATTCAAATTTCAAGGAGTTCGAGTATACATAGAGACCTCTTAGGCTATCTTCTAGGCCACATTTTGAGTGATCAATAAGAGTTATAAAAGGAGAAATTGGGAGAGCTATAATGTATTGCAAAATTGAAGAAAAATAATCAAGTGTAAATTTGAGGGACTCCAAAGTACTTCATTGTGAGATAGCTTTCTATAGAGGTTCAAAGGTGAAGCTGAAGTTGTAAATTCTTGAAGGTGTTGCTTCTAAGCATTCAAAGTTACAAGGTGTTGATCAATTGAAGAGTTGTTGCTGCTCTTGTAGATGTGCTAAATTGGTTTGCATTTTATTTAAAATTTTGTTCTTTTTATTACCTTGGTATTAACGGTTATCAAACAAACAGAAAGGTTGTAATACCTTGGTGTTGATGATAATCAAGCCAAGAGAAAGTGAATCAAAGTATTAATTATTTCATGAGCCTACTTGGAGTTTAGTACTAATTTAGAAGACATCCTAACAAATTGTACTACTGTAACTTGTGTATTAAAATTGACTAATGAAACCCAAATTGTTAGTCTTGGAGAGTGGAGTAAAATAGGGAGATCTTAATCATTAAATGTGTCATTATTTTTGTAGTTTGATTTCATTATTGAGGTATATATTATTTGCTTGATTCACATCATTCAACCAAAATTCTTTGAGTAGCCATCACATGAGACTAACAATCAATTTTTAAGTAATATGTTTAACATCTAAATCATCTAAAATATCACTAATATGTGGATAAATGATTTTATAAAATATTTCTACAATCTAATACATACACGAATAGATCTAAGTATTTTTTTCAAATTTACATATGAATATAACTAGTTTTGAACAAATGTAACTTATGGACCTATTGGATTTGATTAAAACTTAGTATTTTAGCTAAACAACTAATGTTAAATATGATGAATGGATAAAATTTGCATCGACCGTTAACATCTCAAATTTTGAAAAGGTTTCATGAAATCATATATATCGAGGGTTGATTTAGTTAGGCCGACTTGAAAAATATTTTTTATTTTTTTCAGTTTATTTCATAAATATGTAAAGTTTGGTGTGTTTAATCTATAAACGAAGTTTTATCATTTTTTAAAGTTTTAAAGTATTTTTACTTTTAAATACAGTGACATTTTCATAATTTTTTGAGACGAAAATGTCATAGTGAAGCAAAAATACTTAAAAATATTCAAAAATAATAAAACTTGGTTCATAGATAGATATACCTAACTTTACATGTCCATAAAAAAACTTTAAAAAAATTTAATATATATGTATTATGATCGGAGGCATGACTAATCCCATGCGACTCTAAACAATCAGCCCCCCGTATATGTATGCACGTACGTGGAACGATCCTTTGGAACCTTTCTTACGGAAGCTTGATAATTTTTGACAGTCGACACATGTTACTTTTGGAACCCGAACCTTGTCCAATGCGGCAAGCCAAGGCACATGGAGCAAATCAGGTCGGTCGGACGGGTCTTAATCTATCCAGTGCATTTGAAAACCTATCCTATAGTAACCTACTAATTGATACTTGGTATGGTTCCTAGTCTACACTATTCATCCTCATCTACAGGTCGAGTGGATTCCATATCAGTTCTAAGTCAATTCTTCTAACACTAAGCCTTTGAACCGAAGACGCCTATCTGGCGACGGAAAACCCAAATCCCTATTTTCTTCCTCGTTCGTGATCTGGGAGGTCTCGCGACCTCGGAACCGATTGGAGAGAAAGGGCTGGGTACCTCGAGCAGAGAAGGGGAGGGAGGTAGGATGGCGGATCTGCTGGGGGAGGAGTTGCAAACTCTGAAGCTCAACAGCAATCAATCTTGTCGGCAAATTGCCCCGGGTGATAAACCGGCGGTTCTATGCTCAATCTGGACGCACAGAAACTATAACAGGGAAATTTTCAAAGCTACCATGAGGAAAATTTGGCCAATGGCAGGGAGAGTGCTGATCACACAAGTTGAAGACAACCTATTCTTGCTGCATTTCGAAACAACTGAAGATCGCGACATGGTGTTAAAGGGTAGACCATGGACATACGACCGGCAGTTGGTGGTTCTCAAGGAGCTACTCCAGCCTGTCTCACTGGGTGCCGTAACAATGGCTATCTCGCCTTTCTGGATTCAAATCAGCAATGCACCTTTTCTGCTCGATAAAATGTCTCTGGGGAAAGCAGTGGAAAATTCATTTGAACAATGTATTCAGGTCGAACGCACGGATCACCTTATCAGAGTTCAAGTTATGGTGGATCTAATGAAGCCTCTGAGAAGGGGAATCTTCATCCAAATTGATAATGCGGATAGGCAATGGTTGCCCTTTCAATATGAGAAACTACCTACTTTCTACTATGCGTGTGGGAGAATCGGTCATACCTTCAAGGAATGTGGGCTCCTCCACGGTTTTCCTAATAGCACGGGAGAGGAGGACTTTCCATATGGAAATTATATAAGGGCGGGATTTCATCACATTTCTAGACCACTGGGAAGGGGAAAGGGGCAGCAGGGGGTCCCACGTCTATCTGGGGAAGGGGTGGCAGTGTCGTTAAGGCCCCGACCACCCACGACTATGCAGCCTGTGCCTCATCATACGACAGAACAGCCTGTGCCCCACCACATGATTGTGCAGCCCATGCCTCACCACATGACTGAGCAGCCCGTACCTCACTATATGTCTATGCAGCCCGTGTCAAAGGATTGCTCCACCCACAACCATAGCCCTGAATCTCCAGCTCAGGACTGCCAATCGGTTCTGGACGTCCAGCCTGAATTGCTACCCGGCAAGGGATCCTCCTCCACAAACTTGGCAGTCTCTGAAACCTTCGTCCATGCAGATTGCTCTCCATCTGTATGTCATGAGGAGGCAGAATACACCACGCTAAGGGGGCAGCAGCAGAGGGAGCCTCACCCCGGGGCCAACGTTGCTGCCACCTTTTCTCCCACCCCTTTGCAGACAGATGACTATGATAGGCTACAAGACGGGCAGTTTCTGCCGGGCCAAGGGACGCAATCGGTATGCACTTTGAGTCAGATGGAATCAATGATGAAGGTGGATGAAGCTGCCCACTCTCTAGCGGTAGGCAAGGGGTCAACACGCCAATGGAAACGGCGAGCACGGGAGCTCTCCAGAATTGCCAAGGAAGCTAAATCTCCATACTATGACACATCAGTCATTACCAAGCGACCCTTCAGTGAAGATTTGGGGGAGGAATTGTGTCTTGTGGAAGTGCCTCTCAAGAGATGCAAGACACTTGAGGATATAGCGGGGGAGGCTGAGGACACCCCTCAGCCCCACCACCAGTAAATGGCTTTCTTGGCTTGGAATTGTCGTGGGCTTGGGAACCCACGGGCAATTCGATGTTTGCTTGATCTTGTCAAGCGGAAAGCTCCCACGGTGGTCTTCCTTTGTGAGACCAAGCGATCTAGCAGGGAAATGGACTGGGTAAGACGGAAACTGAAGTTCGATTATTGTCCATCAGTTGATTCTGAGGATAGAAAGGGGGGACTTTCTCTTATGCGGAATGACACGTTCCAAGTCACTATCAGAAGTTTCTCTAAACATCATATTGACGCTGATATCAAAGGATGGAGGTTTACAGGCTTTTATGGTCACCCCGAGGTTCACAAGAGGGTCGAAACTTGGAACCTCCTCTTTGTTCTCCACGGCCAATCCGATGCTCCATGGCTCATCATGGGGGACTTCAATGAGGTGACGGGCCCATCTGAATATAGAAGCTGCAAGACAAGATCAGAGCATCAGATGGATTCCTTTAGGGACGCTATGGATGTATGCAATTTAATTGACTTGGGGTTTGTTGGCCCTCCTATGACATGGCGAAATAACAGAAAAGGCGCTTATAGAGTTGAAGCACGCTTGGACCGCGGTCTGGCATCCCCACAATGGCTAACCATATTCCCGTTTGCAAAACTCTATCACCTATCCTCCACCTCATCTGACCACCATCCCATCCTCCTTATCCTCAACTCCATGCAGCACAAGAGCAAACCCAAACGCGATATCAAGTATGAGCTTTTTTGGGCTAGAGACAAAGACTCTCATGATATTGTTCATCACACTCGGACAGCAACATACAAAACGGGCTCCTTTCCATGCGAGACATTGTTGAGGAAGATCCATAACTGTTAAGCGGCATTGGCTAGGTGGAGTAGAAACAAAAGAGGTCGGATTGGCAAGCTCATAAACCAGAAGCAAGAGGAACTGCATTCTCTAAACTCCTAGCCCCCCTCCGATCAAAGGGATACTAATATTCAACGTGTCCGACATCAAATTCATGTTCTACCGGAAGATGAGGAATTTCTATGGAAGCAAAGAGCCAAGGTTCACTGGCTTCAAAATGGTGATCGAAATACCTCTTTTTTTCATCGTGTGGTGTCAAATCGCCGACGATACAACTTTATTGAAGCTCTTACTGATGAAGGGGGGTTGCGGATCACCGACACTCAGGGATTGCTGGATCTCACCCTATCCTACTTTCGGGAGGTCTTCTCTTCTTCGGGCCCCTCTAATTTGCACCGCATCTCGAGCCTTGTCACAAGGAAGATATCAGCTGAGTCACAAGCGTTTCTCATAAGGCCCCTAACCATGGAGGAGGTGTTAACTGCTTTAAAAGCCATGAATCCTTGAAAAGCTCTTGGTCCTGACGGTCTTCTTGCTGGATTATATCAAACACATTGGAGTACCGTTGGGCATGATATCTTCTCAATGTGCAAAGCCTTCATGGAGGATTGTTCTCCGCCGCATCAGTGACAACATCTCCAAGCCCTCAACCACACCAACATTGTCTTAATTCCAAAAAGGGCGGGCACTGAAAAACTTGGGGATTTTCGCCCCATCAGTCTTTGCAATGTAGTCTATAAAATTTTGGCAAAGGTATTGGTTAATCGTCTGAAAGGCTACCTTAACGATGTGATCTCCCCTCAATAGAGTGCCTTCGTCCCGGGCCGCCTCATTACTGATAATATGCTGATCGCTTATGAAGTCATCCATTCTCTTTGGATGAGAAGAAGGGGCAACAAGAGAGAATTGACAGTTAAACTGGATATGTCTAAAGCCTACGACCGAGTAGAATGAAATTTTTTGAATGAAATGATGGAAGCCATGAACTTTGGTTCTGTGTAGATAAACTGGATGAGTCGATGTGTGCAGATAATTCGCTACCGGATTCTGGTTAATGGGCACAAAACCTCTCTCCTCACTCCACATAGAGATTTGCGTCAGGGAGACCCTCTCTCTCCATATCTTTTTCTTATCTGCGCAGAAGGTCTCTCTCTTCTACTTGCTCATGCTCATCTCCAAAGGTCACTACATGGTGTCAGACCATGCCCCAGGGGACCCACTCTATCCCATCTTTTCTTTGTTGATGACGCTCTCATTTTTATTGGGGCCTCTGCCTCCCAGGTGCGACATCTTCTCTCCATCCTGAGAATGTATAGCGAATGCTCGGGACAAATTGTAAACATCAACAAGACGACGCTATTCTTTAGTTCCAATACAAACTCGGATGTGAGGAGATCTATTATTGGGGTGCTTGGATCATGTACTCGGGAT